>JACN01118615.1:0-11145 GCA_000787155.1 Scartelaos histophorus | reverse complement strand
AATAAATAAATAAATAAATGGTTGCTGTTGAGCTGCAGTTGCGTTGCGCGTCCATCACTCATTCACCTTGACGCAGGACCATTCTTCACCTTTATTGATCTGAACGGACCTTGCGTCATACGTCTCAATCCGGGAGTCCACAATATGGCCTTTAAACAATGCGCGTGACTATATTATGTAGTCATATATTTTATTTATTTATTCATTTAATTAAAAAACAAACAAACATACATTTCTTTTAAATTGCCATTTAGTTTTAGGCCCCTACTCCTTTACGCACAGCCCGTGGATCAAATCTGGCTTATTTGAAAGATAAGAAGATAAGATAAGCTTTATTGGCCCCACAATGGTGAAATTCCAGTGTTGCAATCTAAAGTACAAGCAGATAATATGAAATAAGCAATGCAATCAATGATTACACTCAATGATAATCGTAATTAGCTTTAATAAAGCACGAACAAAGTAATTAATAGTAAAGAAATAGTTTTAGATTAGGTTACTAGGGTATTTAATGGAGGGGTTAGGGTAGTTAGGGTAGTTAAGTGTAGTTACTAGTAGTTTATTATAGTTACCCATTGGTTCATTATTAAGTCTATGTTATATGGCGTTATAAAGTGTTACCTAATCATGAAGAAATGCATAAATGCGTAAAAATAGACAGAAAAACAGACAAACAGATAGACAGATAAAATAGTAGTCTAAGGCACATTTACCAAGCAGCCTTATGTTAAATGGCCTGGCTGACACCGGAGCTGGGGGCGCTTGTTAGCACTGAAGTATCCGGGCCCCGTGTTTCCGCTCCGGTATGTTTGCGCCTGCTCTTCCGTACATTCTGCCACATTGACCTTTACCTGAGCCCCGGGAACAATGCGCCCCCCTCGGCCTGAATACCTGCACAAAAGCGACCGCTGACAAACTTGACAGAGGCTGAGGGAAGTGTCCGCGCCACGCCTTGATCGATACGTGACCCGGAGTACACGCTCACGCACGAGGGGTCAAGGTGAGGGAACGCGCCCACCCACACCACACACACCTGCGCATACATAACACCAGAGTAATTGCAGCGAGGACGGAGCGGAGCGGTTAGGAGCAGGGTGGCCGCGGGTATGTGGGTGCGCCCGCGGCCTAACGAGCCTCCGTGCTCCGCCGGCTTTTGTTGTCCGCTCCGGTGATGTATGAGCCGGCTCTGGGAGGAAACGGGAGCCGCCGAGAGAGTGTCAGTGTCACAAAATCAATGCGGGGAAACAAAGGAGGAGAGCGGCAGGAGCGGAGGGATGACACCGCTGAAGTAGTGCTCCGGCTGTGGGAGAATGGAGGGCAGGGCCTGGGCTCAAACACAGCTCCAATATGGCGGTTATGGCTGTATCAGCTGCCAATCCGTTCATTTATACAGATTTAAGTGATCAGTTAGGGCACGAAGGCGTTTTTTAAGATCTTTTAGCATTTAGATCAGTTAAGATTGATTTTTAAATAACATTTTTTTGTATTATTGTGACATTGGTGGTCAAATATGTAGAAATCTCACCTTCATTGCATAACATGTTGGACGTATAGGCAACGAGACCAGTTAGAAGTCATTCTAAAGTCTGTTATTGTGCAATAGGCCTAAACGTAATCAAATGTAATAAACTCAAATGTTATTCCGTTTTAATTCTATGTTTATATTTGGTTGGTTTCATGGTTTATTATTTGTTATGAAGCACAATTTGATTTCACTGAATTACATTTTTTATTAAGCCAATTTTGAGATCGTGACTTGTAAAATGGTTCCAATGAATGAGTTGTTGATATCAAAAACAATACATGCAGGGCTGTAGTTCAGTGGATATCAACAGCTCAATGAATGGAGCCATTTTAAACCAAGCATGTAGTGTTTTTGATTGCAACTCGCCATGCAAGTTTTGTGCGTTCCCAGAATTTCATTGTGTTGTGTCTATATCTTTTGGTTACGCAATTGTGTTATATGAGTGTTGTATGTACATGTATGGCTCTGTAAATGTTTATGACTTTATCCTAACAATATTTAGCTAGCAACATTTAATAAAAGAAAGGCATTTGAACATTTACTTTTGGAAGCTTTTCAAATGTGTTCTTCTAAAATTGTAAGTTCGCTCGTTGATGACCGAATGCCAAACTCAAAAGTTGAACATTTTCGTAGCCATGTTTTGCTGATTTTGTGGTTTCAAACTAAAATGTTTTTCGACTTTGGTGGCATATTCGTATTCGCTTGGTTTCATGTTGTATTGTCAACCTCCATGTTGATTTTTTTTTTTTTTTTAAATGAAGCCAAATTTGAGATCGTGACTACAGTAAAATGGAGATATGGATCAGGGCTGTGCTGTTTTTGATTGCCACACGCAATGGTAGCTTTGTGCGTCCTTGGAATTTGAATGTGTCTCTTTTAATCACGCAATGTTGTGCAAATTCTATAGAAAATGAAATGTGTTATGATTTTATACTGACAATATTTAGCTAGCAACCTTGAATATAAGAAAGACGTTTCAATAACTGTTTTCGGAAACTTTTCAAATGTTTTTGCTTTGATAACCGTAAGTTCGTTATTGCACGGAGTTGACCGAAAGGCAGACAGGCGCTGATTCGGAGATGGATCGGTCGCATACGCGGAGGCCCTGGTGCGTCAAACTCACTGCACTTTTTTAATCCAGTTATCCGGGACTCGCGCAGACGTCCTGTTCTAAGTGAAAGCTTTTTCATTCATTTATTCATTGCTCCATCTATTCTTCAGTGCCATGAGCCAGAGCGCGGCCTGATAGGATGAGAGGAACAGTGGCTTACCCGGTGCCAGGCAATCACTCTTTTCTTTCATTAAACTGCGATCATTCCGCTAGAGCGCGCGCCACTCCGACTGCCAAATCCTCTCCTCCTTCTCCTTCTCCTTCTTATCTTTTTGCCGTAATTGCAACTTTATTTCTAATTACATTTTTGGCTGCGTTCACACTTTTTTTTTTCTTCGTCTTTTCGGGAACATTTACTTTACAAATATTATGAAAGCAATCAACCTGAAATAAATAATGGGGATGTGTTGCCATGACTGAAATTGAAAAATATGTCTAGCTATTATAAGTGATATTCAACGTGCCATATTGCTTTGTTCGCGTTTCTGTGTAATGAATTGTATTAATATTGTTGAAAAAGTGTGTATTTAACGATACAGGTGTGTACTAACAACTACCACTGTATTTCTTGTTACTATAATATGACTTTTAACTATACTCAAGCTACAAATAGTCCCATGTGGTAGTATTTACAATCACTGCATGTGTATTTTTGAAGTAACATACACAGACAATTGGCCTTTGTTGCATTTAAGGCCGTGCGTAATTGTATTGCTTTTTAATACACAAAAGCATATGTCCAATGGCGTTTTTATGTCTTTTTCGTCTTTGTACAATATTGTGAGGCGGAAATAGGAGACTGTAGCCCCCAGCAGCGCGCAGGTCAGGGGTTGAGAGCCGGTACAGATGGATGGGGATATTGCTCGGCGCCTTTTACGCACAGGTTTTTATGAAGCAATAAGGTGGCTGGCGTGCGCCTCCTGAGATCCGCTGTCTTCTATATCTACCCTGTAGATCCGGATTTGTGTGGGAGTCCTTTTAACAATCACAAATTCGCTTCTAGGGGAGTATATAGTGGATTTATACACGACGGCAGCGATGGAACGACTTCTTAGAGTGTAGGCCCAAGAACCACATATTCATATTTCTGTTTTGTGTTTGTCTTATGGACTATGTTGCTACAGAGGGTTATATTTTCGTTTGGGAAAAATAATAACACAAGTTTAGTTTATAAGTTTGCTGCTGTTTTAATATTTTAGTAATTTTACAATTCACCCTGACTGTTCAGAGATTTTCTTTTATTGCTTCCTCGTATTTGTTTCGATCCTCCAAGCGCCCCGGAGTTGTAAAGGGCAGCAGCGATTCGAATTGGCCTCGTTTTTATTTATTATTTGTCTCCGGGTGAAAAATGATGCGCTCGTCTCTACTGTTCATCTCGAAGGGAAAAGGCGTACAGGGCGGGGGGTGGGAGTTACGCGCGTGGGGGGGTCAGGTTTCGATTTGGAGACGGTCAATTTTCCAGAAACAAAGGCTTAAGATATCTCCATTTTCTTTTTTCCCCGTGGCTGCGTGTGTCCGTAGCGATAACAGTGAATTTCAAGATTGGAATTTAATTGTTTTGGGTGCCTTCAATTCACTTTTATGCATTCACAACCTGTATCTTGAGCGTGGTTTTGGTAATAGGTGTGCGTAATGGTTTGGCACACTGTTTGTGTCCTTATAACAGCTAAGAACGGTCCAATAACACAAGGATATTACTCGTGGCAGCTTGTGAGTGGCACAGGGGGGAAATGGTGCACAATGGAACCGTGTATTCCAGCACAGCTCAAGGGCAAGGCAGCCTGACTCTCCGGACGTGGCATATGACGCCGGGAGAGGGAGCTGGCTATGCCAGGGATGTTAAACAGCAGGAAAAACCATTCCAAGGCGCGAATTAACATGCGGGAAGGGGAGCCAGTATGTGCCTCTTTTACAAACAAGGGACTCGTTTTGAATGCAAAGGTTCGTTCGTGATTTAGGAGCCCGGTAACCTGAATTAGTTGATGAATTTTCTATCGATCCTAAACAAGCCAGATTTGTCTCTGACAGTGGCTGCGGGCTGCGCGGTGGCGAGTCTTTATTAGTGATTAGAGCAGGAAAAGAAAGTAAAGGTTATGGAAAAGTACGTCCCGACACACACCCAAATGTACACAGAGGGGTGGTGCCGGCGCCACTTCGAATCCCCTCAAGCGCTCTCATTATTTCTCTATTTGAAGTTGTGCGTAAAAGGGAAGACGTTTGGAGAACGGGAGCTCTACTGTAGTTTATTATACAACTGTACCCAAATGTGTAAAGTAATGTTTTATGGGGCAGAATGCAAACTTGTAGAGGCACAGTAGTATTAGATGAGTCGCACAGAGGGCTGCTAATTGAATCACATGCATTGCATTGCTTGTTATTGTGCGCTGCGCCATACACTGTGCAGAAATGTGAGGAGGGGGTTTCACGGAGGGAGGGGGCACAGGGCAAAGTGGTCGCAAACTGAGGCCATATGATGATGAGCACGCGTATAATCCTATTTCCTTATCCGGGGTCCGTCCCGAAGCACAGCCATTGGCCAAACTACGTCACGTGGCTTCTTAACTTTGTTCACTTGACAGAAAAGTAGGAGGGTTCAACGGAACAGGAATAACCGAAGAGTAAAGCGATGAGATATAAATTTTAGTTATATATTTGCCGACTATTCAACAAAAAGAGAAATTAATGGCCATGAGCTCCTATTTGATCAACTCCAACTATGTGGACCCCAAGTTTCCACCGTGTGAGGAGTACTCTCAGAGCGACTATCTGCCCAGTCACTCCCCGGACTATTACAGCTCCCAGCGGCAGGAGCCCGCTGCCTTCCAGCCGGACTCTCTCTACCACCACCCAACGCACCACCAGAACCATCATGCGCACCCACCGCAGCGAGCCGAGCCACCATTCACGCCGTGCCAGCGCGCAGCACAGCCCGCCTCCGTGCTCATGTCCCCCCGGGGTCACGTCCTCCCTCCGACCACCACCAACACTCCACTCCCGGAGCAGAGTCACCGCTGCGAGTCGGTGACACCCAGCCCTCCACCGCCTCCGTCTTGCGGTCAAACGCCGCACAGTCAAAGCTCTTCTTCCCCCCAGAGCGCTCGCAAGGACCCCGTAGTGTACCCGTGGATGAAGAAAGTCCACGTAAACATCGGTACGTGCCACTTATTTGTCTCTCCTCTCTGCGCTCCCTCGCTCCATGCGCGCTTTGTACGCTCTTGCTGGGTGTCCGGTGTCTTCCCCTCTCCCTGCCTGAGCTGCAGTGTAGCCCTTGGGTCAAGATTTACGAGCGTGTGTTTTGCAGGGCCAATATAATTACACCCTCCATAAATTTTTATTACACCTCTTCGCCTAGGTGCCGTGTGAAGTCCGATCCGGAGCGCGTCTCCTAGCTAATCCCTCGCTTTATGACAACTCCGCGCGAGCCCATAAGTTACCTTTTATGCTTTAGTAATTTGATTTTAAGTGGTGGGCTTACATAAACGATGTACTTGAGTCTGTCGGGCTTTATTCCGGGGGAGGGAAAGTTTTATGGCAGCTGAAATATTCATGTTTATGGCGCAGCTCGTAAAAGGCGGTAGAAAAGCGAGTGTGTGACTCCGGACCGCTCCTCTCGCTCGGGGGGAAAGGGGAGATAGGTGCTCGTTTGGCGGCTGCGCTTCTTTGACCGGGTCGCTCCGCGCATGGTAAGAAAAGAGCTATTCTGGAGCAGTTTGGCAGCTTGTCTGTAGTTTTTTGTCTTTTGTTGAATCATTACCTAGGTTTTTCAATGGCGTCGTGAAGTGAAGTAGCAGCAGCACTAGCCCCCCCCCTCCCTCCTTTCTCTTTCGCTTGTCCATTCTACAAGATATGGTTAACCACATATATTTTATTATTTGAACTTGATGCATTGTTTTCTAATTTGCTTCAACCGTATGTATTTCTGGAGTGCTTCCCTCTCTTGCAGTATAATGCCCCGTCATATTGTAGAGCTTTGTCAGGGCAGGAAAATGGGGGGCGCGCTTTGCAATAGATCACAACATTTGGATACAAGCGTCAGGACGTTGCCGCGGGGCTCGTGCGTGACATTTGGCAGCGCAGCATTTCCATAAATCACAAATATTAGGGAGAAATATTGGGACCGAATGAAGTGAACATCCTACTATTACCTTTGACCCTATGACGTAGCTACAACTCATAAAAAAATACTGGTGTATAATTTTACGCACCGGGCTTGCATTCATCCTGTGCGTAATTTGGATAACTCACTGGATCCCTTGGGTTTTGTAGAGCACTCAAACTATAGCTATCGCAACTATTACCTGTGCATATACAACGTGGTTACTACTGATAACGCATAGATATGTTTGGATATCGAATTTTACGTAGCATGCTTGTATTCCTCTTGTGCGTAATTTGGATAAACGAATCGATGAATGGCAAACTTCCCCCATTACCTATAACCTTATAACGTACATGCACGTATTAAAACTACTGCATATATAATTTGACATCATTTTTTTTGTATTTCCCTGTGCGCAATTTAGATGAAGTGGTCTAATTGATCCCTTGTGTTTTGGAGTGAGCTCCAACTACTCCTATCACAGCTATAACATACAACCGTATAACTAGATACAACTAATAAAAATAGATTCATAGACTCATTCATCCCTGTGCATAATTAGAATAAACAAATTAAAAACTAACTAACCTAACATTCTATTTGCTAATGAGCTCAAAGTAGACCTATCATAGCTATTACCTTTAACCTTATAACGTGATGATTAAAGAAAAAAAAAACAAAAAAAAAACAAAAAACGATATAACTTTATCGAGTTTGCATTTATCCTGTGCGTAATTTGGATAAAGTAATAGATCCTTTGTGTTTTGTAGTGAGCTCAGGCTACACATATCACAACTATTGCCCATAACCATATGAAAAGATATGATACAAATAGATTTGGGTATATAACTTTACGCAGCGCGCTAGCATTCATCCTGTGCGTAATTTGGATAAACTAATGGATCCCTTGTGTTTTGTAGTGAGCTCAAACTACACGGGAGGAGAACCCAAGCGTTCGCGGACGGCCTACACGCGCCAGCAGGTCTTGGAGCTGGAGAAGGAGTTCCACTACAACCGGTACCTGACGCGCAGGCGCAGAGTGGAGATCGCGCACACTCTTTGTCTCTCGGAGCGCCAGATCAAAATATGGTTTCAGAACCGGAGGATGAAATGGAAGAAGGACCACAAGCTGCCCAACACCAAGGTCCGCTCCGGTTCCAACGGTACTAGTACGAACTCGCAGGGGCTCTCTGGGTCTCAAAGCCGGGCTAGCGGACCTCTATAGCCCGTTGACTGGTGAATTAACCCTTTCCGTGTGGTGTTGCCTCCCCCCAAAGCCTATAATAAACTACGGTTGAGACGTGTTTGGACAGCTTTTTGCGTTTGGATTCGGAAGGATGTCACTGCTGCCTATGCTACTCACTATAAATGACACTGTTTTACTTTGGAGAGACACATAATTCATAATTCAGAATCAGAAATGTAACAAAAGCAAGCAAGGAAGGAACCGAGAACACTTCGGCAGCTCCTATCGCTTTTCCTTACCGTGTCTTTTGTGACAGTAAACGGTAGGCTCCAGACCTGTACGTGCGTGTGCGTGCGTGCATGCTTTTTGTGTTTTATTTTTATATTTTTTTTGGCTGAAGATGGATTCTCATTTTCATCTTTAATCACGCCAAACCCGGGGCCCATTTGTCATGTTTACTCTGCGAAGCAAAGGGGTGAAACGGCGGCTCCACTCCACCTCCCTTCTGTTTTTTGCACCCCTCCCCAAAATCACCCCTTTCTCTCTCTCTCTCTTTCTCCCCACACACACACGCGCGCGCGCGCACGCACACACACGGACGCACGCGTAAATAAATATAAGACATCAAAAAGCCATGCTGTTGTTGTAACATATGTGATCCAAATGGCGCCATAGCTTTTCATTTTTTGTTTTGGAATATTTGATTGTACACGCTGCTGTTGGAACACATTTCTGCGCTCCGTTACGCACACACGTCTCCAAAAGGCATGTTTCCACTCCCGCTCTCATACAGGGTCAGAACAAAAAGCACTCACATTTGTTTTTATGTAAGCACTATTATACAACGATCACGATTATTACCTCGTTTATTTGCTCGTATGAAGTGATTCTATTTTTGAAATAGCGTGACGACTTATAGAAACCTATGAGCTGCATTACGAAAGCATTTCTTGTACGTAAAAAAAAAAAAAATATCAAATGTAATTTAAGTTGGGGACATTCAGATAATATGGAAACATTTATAATTGCATGTCTGTTATTTTTCTGTTAGTCTCCTCTTTTAGATATTTTAAGTAAAGTGTTATTTTATTTACATTCCAAAGATCAGTTTTATTTGATGATAATATTAATAATGAAAAAAAATGTTTTCCCTCAAATGTATTCGTCGCTCTTTCCTGCTTCAGTGTTCTATTTGTACATAGAAATTTAAATAAATGAGTGGAAAATCTGAATGTTCTCTTTCAATGTATTTTTATTTTTGTATTTTTTGTATTTTTTTATTGCAAATGGAGTTTTCTTGGGACATCTTTTGCCATTACGCACGATCTCCTCCATCTTCTTGTGCGTAAAAACTAGTCATCTGCTTTGACTTTAGATACCATTCTTTGACGTGGTGCGTGTGAAGATAGATTCCGAAGCTCCATTTGATTTCATTCTCTGTTGGTTTTGCTCCAAACGCACCGAGCTGTCTGCGCAAATCAGGAGCGCGCCATGATTAATCTGCCCGCGCCGTGACGGATCTCGGTACATTACGTGGTGTAATCTCGTTTTAAATCACACGCCGTCCCTCCGTTTCACTCCCGTTCTCCCGTTCATTTAACGGCTGCTCAGATCCGCGCGCGTCCTGGCTCTGCGTAAAAAAGCCCGCCCCTTATTTTTTACCTACCTTACTTTTTAAAAATACTTTCTCGGATCGTGCTCTTTTAATGCTTTAATGAGTGTAATTTTCACACAAGTGTTGTTTTTTTCTCGCTCAATGCTTCGCAGCGCTGCGCAGTGCGGTTTTTATTTTTTTTATATATTACAAAAAGGGAGCGGGCCAGGCGCCATAGCTCAAACCCTGACAACCAAATAGATAATCAACAAGACGAATGGCTTCTTTTGTAAGGCGCGGCTCCCGTATTAATTTTCATTTTCTTTTCTTAGAGCAGGTATCGAAAAATATAGAACGAGAAGGAGGGGGCGCGAGAAAATAGCATTCCTTGCCGTGAACTTTAAACAAAAAAGTGTGCCCCCCAATTTGGCGCGCTCGTATTCCGCGGCCCATCGAAGATTCCCTATTACTTGTTGGTTGATTCCTCCGTGGGCCCCGTGCCACCGAGTCTCGCTTTGACCATTTATCTGTTTTCTTTCTATTTACGGACCTCTCCTCCTGGCGCAAAACGCACTGCAGTTTGGAATGGAAGCTGCATTTGCGCCAAAAGCCCTCCCGCATCACACTGTATTGTCAGTGGTGTTATTAATTGCTTTTTAGACAGACACTGGTCACGTTTCCGCACTTGAGATATTGACAGCAATTCCTTTCACAAATACACTTTCTTATCTGGTTTCGCGTTCGCACCGCTATAGCTGTAATAACAATAAACATAATCCATATTTTATAATGATAAACCACAACCCCGTCTTTTCCTTGTCACGGTGGGTGCCAAAGTGCAATATAAAAAGGAAGAGATTCAAATGGTGCATGCAAAGCTATAAAAACAGACCTCACGTGCTATCCAATAGAAAAGAAAGGATTACGTAAACATATTAATAATCGTAATTGCCATAAGGAAACCACGCTGCATATTGTTATTCTTAGCTTTGCCATAGACGGAATTACGTCTTTACGCACTGGCTTTGTTTTGGTCACCATTTGTGGAGGCTTTATTAGATTGGCTTTCCATTCGGAGGATAAACCCAATATGCTTTTATCCAATTTGGACTTTTAATATAGCACCTTATTGCAAACTAAACAGTGTAGGAATAGGGCAATGTAAGTATGGCTTTGATTCGGTATTGCATACACGAAGTCTGCTATAGTTGCTGAATAATTGATGTCTTTGCTTTTAGGATTGTTGCAATATTATACCTTCTAAGTGTTCATTGAATCAGTTGGTTAATGCATGGTAGAAACGTGAAGTTATGCTACATATTTACAATTTACAACAATTAGCCAAGCCTGTATCAAAACCTTTGGATACATAGGCTTTGTCTTATTGTTATCTGCAACATTTTGGGGCTTTAAATTGTCAGTCGGTATGGCAACAGTCCTAATTTGTCATAATTCTGAATTTCTGATTTTATTTTTATTTTTGTTTAATTCTCCTACACAAGTAAAAGGTTAAATATGTCTAAAACAGCTTTTTGAAAACTGAAAATACATATATAAATATTTTCAAATTAATTCTAAATATTTGTCTAACTCCTACATTTTTATTTATTGTTTTTTATGTATTTATTTA
>KN520340.1:0-16443 GCA_000787155.1 Scartelaos histophorus | reverse complement strand
AACCATCACTATGACTACAGTGCAAGAGTACATTCAGTAACTATGCGAGATGATATTTCCATTCTGTTAAAGGTGCACTGTGTTACTTTTCTGGTGCAGGGTTCGCTACCTACATACTTCTCTATGGAGCATAAGATATTACATCTAGCATTTCTTTACAGTTGTTTCTATCGCTTCAAAAACTATAATCCCTTTTGTGAATAGGGGCAACTCTCCACAGATCTGAACTTTAATGTAGAGTAGTGCAATAACCTGCTTCTCTACCTTGGGATAGATACCTTTAACTTTTACTGTAGAACATTCTAGACAAGGAAGTTACAAACATTCCTTAAGAAAAGTTGCGCAATGCACCTTTAAAGGGGTCGATTTTTTCATGGAATTAAGTCAAATCAATTTTGTCGCAGTACAGATACATTTACTCACAAGCAGCTCACAAGCCAAAATTTAGATCAATGTACACTGTCTGCTTCTAATTATACAAGGTTTTTCTCTTTGCAAAACAGGAAGTGTGCTGTTTGCATGTTTGTTAGCTGTACAAACTCCGCTCTGGTCTGTGAAAATTGCCCATAAACTCATCATAGTGAAAAATTAGGATGTCTGGAATGCATAAGGTTGAAGTTGAAATCCAGGCTCAAAAAAAGTTCTGTTTAGCTGTGCATATGACGGAAAGGCTTTTATTCTGATTTTTTTATTCTGATTTTATGATTGTTACTTTTTGTTCGAACCAATTTTTACCATTTAATTAGCATTTTATATTATTTTTTTGTGTTTTCTTTTTTTAAAGATGAGCGATATATCAGTATCATATGTTGTATCTGATATTGGTCGATATCGATACTAATTTCTAAGTATCTGCCAATATTGAGTCGCAATACCGTCTATAAGGATGAGAACTTCACACATCAATTCCTCAAAACGGGTGCGTTGGAGGAGAGAGAGCAACCCAAGACCTGTTAAAATAATTAAATAAATAAATAAATGGGGATGGGTTGAAATCCAATATTCACCTATTCATCGGTATCAATATTTCTCATTTAAAAACTATAGCACAAAAAAAATCCCTTCTGTAAAAATAATAACCAAATCTGTTTAGTAGGATATAAAATTATCATTAGTCATCATTATCACCATCTTACTTACAAATTGTGAAGATTTATTAGGACATGCAACGTTTCGCCACTAGGCCTTCATCAGACAAATAGAGAGTGAGAGCTCAGGTGGCCATCTTAAATAGGGTGTGGCAAGCACCCAAGGGTGGCAGGTCATAAAGGCACAGTGAACCCAAAAACACAACATAATTCAAAATACAAAGACAATCATTAAACAATATTAATAATCATATTGCTAATAATAGTAGAAAAATGATAAAAATAATGGAAATAGAAAAAATACAACAGAAGAGTATCTGAATACATATAGATATTATATAAACACCCAACTATGGAGTAAGACTGGCGTGATATATACATAACTATATATACACAAGGATCATATAATCCAACCCATGTAAAACTTCACAATTTGCAAGTAAGACGGCGATAATGATAACTAATGATAATTTTATATCCTACTAAACAGATTTGGTTATTATTTTTACAGAAGGGATTTTTTTTTGTGCTATAGTTTTTAAATGAGAAATATTGATACAGACAAATAAGTGAATATTGGATTTCATCCCATCCCCATTCATTTATTTATTTATTTTAACAGTGTGAATAGTGCTATACCTTACTTTGCCTAATGTGTTTGACCTTAGGTAGAGTTATTTTAGCTTGTGCGTCTTTGAAGTTGGAGGAAATTAAATACTGGCAGTGGAGTGGAACTTTCAGTGAGACACAATCTGACCTGTGCTACTCTCTCTGCAGATGAAATGAACTTTTCGTGAAGAGGAGATGTAATATGAATAGAAATACATCACCAGTCAAAAGTTTGCACATATTTTTACATTTTTTTGTTTTTATGTTTGCATTGCTATTTTCATTATAGATTCTCATGGAAAGGGTCAACACTGTGAAGACATATAAATGAAGTAAACAATAAAATAACAAAATTCACTCTTGTGAGCTTTTCGTCACGTTATAACGTTGTTCCCTCTTCAAAAACATACATGGATTTTTTTTTATTTTTTTTATTTCAGCAATCCAGTTACCCATTAGTTCAATAAAGAGTGACATTTCTGGAGCATCATCCAATCAATTCTAGTGACGGTATATGGAGTTTAAAAACACAGTAGAGCACTTCCTGTATTGTCACATAAGATGCCATAAGATAAATCCAGAAAAGTCGGTCTTTCTGATGGAGAGATTGCCAACTACTTGTTTCGTGAAGATGTTTTTGTTTCGCAAACTTATCCATAGAACTGATTGGGGGTCAAGTTTCCACAGATGTAGCTTGTAACTTTTCCTGGTAGCGTCATCTGCTTGTCTCCGAGGAGTTAAACAGATGCATATATTTCACACTTAAGGCAAAGCTACAACATCTCCATGGAGACAAAGTGCGTATCCTCCACTATACGTTATCTAGTATATTTAATTTGATTCAGAATCTCTCTTATAGGCATTTCCTAAGGGGGTACTCCATGTCTTTTATTTTTCATATGAAGGAAATTAATACAGAGTGACAGAATATTCAATTTTGATTCGATGTAAAATCATGCTTCCAGTTTCAAGCAAAGACAAGTTACCACTACATCTTTGGCCCAATCAATGCATACATCGGTGGCCACCCTAATGTTTTATTTGGCATTAAAAGGAGTAGGACTAAAAAGGTGAAAGATACAGTTTTTGTGACCCTCTTTATCCTCCAGTCTTGTGCTTAAAAGTCTTATATTACGCAAAATTGACTCTTGTGAGTTTTAAGCCATTTTATAATGTGACCTCACTGAAAACATGCCTGGAGATGTGTTTTGTTTCATTCACACATGTTTGGCCATACTGGGCTTCTGCATGTCCAAACCTCAAAATGCTCTTTTCCACCTTGTGATGTCATGAAGAGGTCATTTTCAAGTTAACAGTTACATTTTACTTTTTTTCAGAAGAGATGGAAAACTCCAGGGCTGAATTCACTCAAATGATTCAAATGAAGGTGTGTGGACTTAAAAAAAACAGAGGAGCACTTTTGTATTATCACATGACATTACAAGGAAGAACAGAGTTTTGTATTTTGTTTGTTTTTTTGGTTGGTTGTTATTTTTTTGGAGAGAACTCAGCTGAAATACGCAGGGTTTGTGTGTTAAACAAAACAAAACACAACTTTCTGATCACGAAACAACATTATAACAAAGTAGATCCAGAGCGTAATATGGGCCCTGTAATAACCGCCCATAAGTGTAAGTGTCATCACTGATTTATCAACATAAATCCTTGATCCTGCTCTGAACTGCTGGGGTCTTTTTCCTTGTGTGTATGTATGTATTTGAATGACCATGACCACCACATTGTGTTGACTTAAGAAAGCCAGAAGACCTGTCTTGCTTACAATATATAGGCGTATAGGATTTGTAATTACAGCAAACATTTCCCAAACAATAGTGATAGAAAACTGGAAGGCTAGCCACTATACTAGCATGCTCTTTAGATATAGAATGCACACATATGCATGTATTTTCTCCAAAGAAAATTCTTTTGTGTCATTTTCACAGGCCCACTGCTGCCTACACAGCTTGATATCGCTGTATCTAGCACTGCATATTCAACTAGAAAATAATAGCAGCACATGTTAAAAAGATACATTCAGAACAGTATAAAAAATACTGCATATACAATTCAAAACCACAATGCAAATTTCTTGTTGAGAGACTAGCAAAAAAAAAAAAAAAAAAAAAAAAAAAAAAAGGTATATTTTTCTTCATATAGATTATACAAAATACTGTCTAAATATAATACTACATACTAGGGCTGCACGATATATCGAAAAAATATCGTCATCGCGATAATGGCACGTGCGATATCCACATCGCAAAGATGCGCGATATTTTTTAATTGTTTTATGTGTAAATCGTGAGTTTATTGCGTTCTGGAGTTCACAATTCCGACGCGCCCTTAAACGTAATGTTTTGCTAGCTAGAGCGAGCGCGTGGACTCGCAGTGCATGACGGGAAAACACTACAGTCACCATGGCGGGTAATGAAGAAGTCAGTGAAGACGACAACAGCCAACAACTTGTGCCTAAAAAGCACAGCAGCTCCGGAATTTGGGACTTTGGCTTCAGACGGGACGACGTGTCACAGACGCAAGTGCTGTGCAAGTCGTGCCGGAAAGTTATCGCAACGTCGAGAGGAAACACGACGAACTTACACAGCCACCTCGAACGCAACCACAGGGAGCTATACAGTGATTTTATTCAGTCAAAAACTTCAGCAACCAATGTTACGCAGGTACAGTCGCAAAAACGAAAAGCACAGACGAGCTTAAATGAAAGTTTCGCGTGCGGCACTCCTTATGAAAAACGTCATAGAGGCAAACATGTGAATGTACCAAGCATTTTTTTTTTTAGGTTAAAAGAAAATATCGCAATAATATCGTTATCGCAATGCTTGACACCCGTATCGCATATCGCATTCATTTTCAATATCGTGCAGCCCTACTACATACTAAACAATAAATTCTAACAAGATACAATATTTAATGCAATCACTCAATTAAATACTGTCCTACGTTATGCTTTATACCTTTAACTGTATGTTTTAATAATATTCAACTTGTTTGTTGTTGTAAGGAGACCTTGAGTGTCCAGAAAGGCATCGGATGATAATAAAATATAATTGTTTGCAAAACCGAGACATAATTGGGACATGTAGATGTGAAAAAAAATAATTTTGTGTTAAAATAGGATCTGAAAATCAATGTCAAATTCAAATTCTGCCTTTTTTTGTTAACACTTTAATAAATATAAATCAGGCCTGGAAACAAACAAATCCCCAATGGTTCAGTGTACAGTGGTTGCTAGGTAACAGTTATCAAAATCCCTTCTCACTTTCCAATCAGGAAGTCAAATTTTATATATATATAATACTGTAATTACTTTAACTGTATTTTAGCAAGATGAACACTTTAACTTGACGCAACCACTGAAAATCTACAATTACCTTGAGAAGACTTTTCAATTTCCTAAAGAAAAATTAAATCTCAAACCGCATTTATGCTCATGAAATAAAACAAAACCTCACTAAACAACAGTTAGCATCTGATCAAAGCACCTCCTCATTCCTTCACATAAAAAAAAAGTGATGAAAATTCAGCAGCCACCACGGCGATACGCTACGGTTATTAATTCCCTCTCTTCGGAGTCATATTTTTCAAGAAAATTAATTCTGCTGACTGATTTGCTTTTGTAATAACCTAATAGTACGCCACAGCCACGTGCAGTCGCCTGGAACTGATGGGAGAAGCACATATCGATTGAGAGCTCCTCACGGTGTAGCCAGAGATTTAATGAACCGATTTCAATGTAAAGCTTGTGTTTTATATGCTTAGAAACTTCAGTGATATTCAATAGACTGCCATATTTTTATTAATCTGAAACAAAAAAGAAAAAAGTAGATTATATATTGAGCGCTGGGTTTCACTATATCATTCATAAAGTTTGATTTAAAAACATGGTCACACTTGCTGAATGGTAGAACGTGAGACCACAGTAATGAAAAATGAATAGAAGATTTCACTGTGGTTTGGTCATGGGGTCGTTAAAAAAGTAACTGATGAATTTCCATATCTCTTATCACAATAACGCTTAAACCAGCTATTTTGATCTATGTTATAATGTTTCCTCATCACAAACATATCTGGAGTTGTGTTTTGTTTCATTCACGCAAGTTTAACACAGAAACCGTGCACATTTAGGCAGTTTTTCGGTCTTTTCCACTCCGTGACATCATGTGGTAATATAGGAAATGCTCCACTGCATCTTTAAACTCCACACACCTTCACTAGAATAATTTGGATGATTTAAGACCAGTTGCTGATCTCTTCTGAAAAACGAGCTCTTAACTTGAAAACTACCACTTCGTGACATCACAGGGTGGAACAGAGCATTTAGGGCTTTGCGAATGCGGCCAGACTAATAATAAAGGGTTACTTAAATATATGAATGAAACAAAACACAAATCCAGGTATGTTTTTTTGATGAAATAATAATAATAATAATAATTCCTTGCATTTATATAGCGCTTTTCAAGACACCCAAAGGGCTTTACAGTTCATTATTCTTTCACTCCACACTCAGTGGTGATAAGCTGCTATTGCAGCCACAGCTGCCCTGGGGCAGACTGACGGAAGCAAGGCTGCCAATCTGCGCCATCAGCCCCTCCGACCACCACCATCATTCACGCACATACCACTTCCATACTAGGCAATGTAGGTGAAGTTCCTTGCCTAAGGACACAACGACAGTTTTTACCACTGTGGCACCTGGAATTCCCAGTGGTCTCCCATCCAAGTGCTAACCAGGCCCGGCCCTGCTTAGCTTCTGAGATCTGACGAGATCAGGCTTTAAAACAAAGGCCGGTATGGAAATAACTGCATTGTAACATAGTTTAAATCTCACATCAGTCAATTTTGAAAAATATAAAACCAAGACCTAGTAGTAGCAGTAGTAGTAGTAGTAGCAGTAATAGTAGCAGCAGTAGTAGTAGTAGTAGTAGTAGTAGTAGTAGTAGTAGTAGTCATTGAAGACACACACCAAACACACACACACACACACACACAAAAAAAAAAGAGCAGTTCCTAGGACCTTTTGCAAACCAATTGTCAGAAATGGTTTCACTGGAAGGAATGGAGTACAGGCTCTTCCTGTACTCAGTCACAAAAGCAGGGTGGGGCAACATGTACTTTTAATTTCTTTTATGTTACATTATTTGAATGTTATGTGCTTTTTGTCTGATAAAATAATAAAGATTAAGCTTTTTGGTATCTACAATTAAATTATAAGATTATTTTTCCTGTTTGTTCATTCTAAACTGCAATATAATTTGCATGATACGTGCTCTACAGCCTCATGTCAATTATACGCTGATGATACCATAGTGTACGTCTGTGCAAAAACAAAACATCAGGCTGCAGAGACCCGATCATCCGCAATGGTGACAGTCTGTGATTGGTTAAAAAAACTATACATCTCAATCTCACTAAAACTATGTGTATGTTTTTTCTCTAAATCTGCAAATAGACAGAGACATCCAGTAGTTATGGTGGATAGGCAAGCCGTACAAGTGGTACAAGAATACAAGTATCTAGGTGTCACAATTGACTCTCAATTATCATTTAAAAAGCTTATCATAAATGTGAGAAACAAAATAAAATTTAATTTGGTCAACTTCAAACATATTAAAGGAAATTTAACTACAGAGGCCTCAAAATTCTATCTGAAAACCACCATTCTGTCTCATATAAATTACTGTTTGACGAGCTGGACCAGGCAAACAAGACAAACAAAACTCAAACTCCTATCATCACTGTAAAATATTGGGGAAATATAATTGTTTAAATTGTGAAAATGTAACTATTTATTCAGACATTGTTGTGGTTTTGATAAACACACTTTAACGTTGCGTGCAGCTTTGATAATTGATTGTAATTGTGCTTTATATTCATAGAATTACTTTATTACAAATCTTACAACTAAGAAAAAACAAAACAAAAAAACAAAACAAACCAAACATAATCCTTTGGAGCTGGATGCCATTTCCCCCCTGCCCTGTGTAGACTTTCTCTACGCTGTCTATTTGTCCTTAGTCAAACCACCAACCTTGCTTTTGTAATGTTTTGAGAAATAAAAATAGTCAAAATAACAAGTTCTGATTTGTCATTCAATAAACACCCACACAGTCTCTCGCCCCGCCATCTTTGGTCCATCTTCCAAATAATCCTGATGCATATAGAAAGCTACAAGCAATGCTAATCCAGTTACACCTAATTTAAACAACTCTGAAGTGTTACAGCCCGATTAAATGAATTGTAATGAACTGTGTAACTCTTTAATGCAACTTACACAAAACTATATAACAGTAACTTAAAATGCTATCTTTTAAAATGTTTGAACATGTAACTCAAACACCTCCAATAACATGGTACCTAAATGTAATAATTTAAACATAACAACCAGCAATATAACAACCTGCGAAACAAAACACACCATGTAAACAATGTAACACATGCACAGTGTAACAACTTTTAATGTAACAACAACAAGCAGTGTGAGTAAACACGCTGTAACAACATTTAATCTAAACATAAAGCAATGCAAAGCAACCTATAGAAACATGTACATTAAATGGACAATGTCAGTGTAACCTTGCAATAATATGTAATCCAAACGGGAAAACATTTGCCGAGTGTTTGATTGACAGACATTGTAACCAATCAGATTTAAGTTCGGTTGACAGCGCTACGTGTTTTCGTTGTTTTCAGTGCGGAGCTCGTGGGTGTAAGTATTAAAGAATAGAGCAGTGTTTTAAAGAAAAGGCGCACAGATACGTTAACCTGTTTGATGAGTGTTTTGAAATTCTTACTAGTAGATTATAGGAAATGTGTGTTTAAGGGCCAATTAGATGTTTCAAGAAAATGGCTAAAAGCAGCTAACGGCCCGCTATTATTACGGAGCTGTTTGTTACCCCTTGTTTCTGACGTGTTTGTTTAGACTTTTTATAGAGTATGTTATTAGTGATATTTTTTCCCTCTCTGTAATTGTTTCAGAACACACTCACACGAAGGTCAACGTTTTTTTGTTGTTTTTTTTTTTTTTTTTAAATAAAAGTCATAAAGCTTCATCTCTCATTGTGCATTCTTACCGACGCCCCCTGGTGGTCACAACAGTTATAAGCCCTCCTCAAAACACTACGTAACAACTTGTAACGCATAACTTAAATGTATAAAACCTAAAATCACACCTCAAACTTTAAACCAATCGCTGTAATTTCACATTGTTACTGAGGTACGATATATAAAGAGTAGAAGGAAGCACAATCTTGGGAAAAAAATATTAGCATCCTGTTCAAAATTGTTATCAAAGTAAAAAAAAAACAAAAAACGGACGTACACCATTTTATTTATACGCGCATAAACAGAATCGTGAAAAGAGCTTGTAACACTGTCAATTCTCGACTCACTTCTGGGTTATCTTATAATCTGAGAGACTTATTTTGGTGCATTATTTTTGCCTTATGTTCATTTTCAAGCACAAATGCACAATATATTGCCCCGTTTACTACTGCCGGGTATCAAAAATGGAGACATCTGTGTCATTTCCTGTCTAAAACTGGCACAAATCAATGCTTTTTGGATAAATAAAGGACACAGAACTCAAAACTGGGA
This sequence comes from Scartelaos histophorus, assembly GCA_000787155.1. Taxonomy (NCBI): domain Eukaryota; kingdom Metazoa; phylum Chordata; class Actinopteri; order Gobiiformes; family Gobiidae; genus Scartelaos; species Scartelaos histophorus. Next base: position 7,135 of record KN520340.1, on the reverse strand, counting down.
CTGTCCTGGGTAAATAGGAACATCAGGTGCATTGTCATTTGAAAAAACTGACTGAAAAACAAACTGATAAACTAATACAAGGGTCCTATGCATTCAGGTCTACGCCACGGCAACACAATTTCTCTATAAAAACGCAGGATACTTTGTTCTTTGCAGAGGCAGACAGTCTATTATCTAAGTAATTGCAGCCTTTGTAGTTGTGATATTGTGCTGCCCTAAAGGGTATTGTAAGATAAAATATGAATTATAGTTATTATTTATATGTCACTGTGTTATTTGAATATTTAGAGTGCGCAATGTCCTTTTCACTTTTGGTACTGTGAAATTATTTTATGAATGGGACTTTATAATACTTATGTAGGTTGTGAAGTATAGGCACAAAGTATACGTTTTAGGTATCTGCACTTTACATTTTAAGGTACTTTTTACTTCACTACATTTTTAATCAGGTACATTAATACATTTACTTAAGTAGATTTTTTCATGTGATACTTTCACTTGAGTATGTTTTTGCTCTTGTGTCTGTACTTTTACTTAAACAGAATCGTGTACTTCTTCCACCGCTGGCTTCTTTAGCTCCGTGTGTTATATTCAGACGCCATACTTGCTTATACCCCCGGCTGGGTGAGCAATGCAGGATCCAAATCAGAATGTACATCTGAAAGCAAGACCGCTGCCGTGTAAAACCTGAAGGATACGAAATAAATCTAATAGAAAAGGAGTGCACTTTACATAACCTGTAATACTCCAGCACTATACCGTTTTTTGTTGTTAGGACCCTGCATCATACCGAAGTTGTATAAGAGCAAGATTGTTAACACCAATTATACTACCTTATACTTCCGGTCTCTTTTTTATTTTCTTTTGTGATATTTTCTTGAGGTAAACTGTCACCTGCATGATTCCACCTAAATAAAAAGTTAAAACCATACTTTGCAACATTCTCTGTGGACATAGATACTACTAATGCCATACTGTAGAATATTTTAGTCAAAGTAGCAGGTTGAGGCTAAGTAAGTGTCAGGTTTGTGGAGATGCAAGCCCACTTACAATAACAACGCACGTTTCTAGTGCAATAAAAAAATAAAAAAATAAATAAAAAAAACTCCAAAATGTATTTTTGTTTCTTTTTTGGCCAAATCTCACTTGTTCCACAATAGGGAAACACAATGGCCTTTAAAAATTAAAATAACAAAATACATAAAATGAATAATACCACTACCACTACTACTACTAATAACAATAATAATACATAGAATGCCTCAAAAATAAGTAATATGTATAGTATAGTATGGTGCAGCATATGGACATGAATAAAAAAAGCAGGTGGTGCCTTCATTGTATTCTACCGGTTGAAAGAAGGAAAAAATAGAAATAAAAAAAAATAAATTATAAAAAAATCATCATCCATCTTCGCCAGACCCTATATATGAAACCTGCAATTGTTTATTTGTTACGTTCCCTCGCTAGGGGAAAAGGGAAGCAACAAGAAAAACCCAAGATGTTAAGGTTTTAACTAAAAATTGTGCATTTATTTATAGTGTAGAGAAAAAAAACAATTAACAACATCAACTTTTTGACAATTTTTCTGAACAAAAGTTTACTTAATCAACTACAAGAGAGGCCGTCAGCTTCACCACTCTCAAAGTGATTTTGGCAAGATAGCGACGACGGTACAGATGTCCGTCTAGACGAGAATGAATCATCCAACTGTCGGCATTTCGTCTCACAAGTGCAGAGAGTGGACCCACCCCAGATGAACCATGTTAACCGTAATCTGGAAATAAAGTGTGGCTCACAAATTGTAATGGGATAAAATATGTCAAACTACTGTTCATCCCCAAGCTTTTATAACCTGTACAATAACTGTAATACACATTCTTGAACATAACATTACATTCTCAATTGTAAATGCTGGTCCCTCAGAGGTGTATGATGTTACATTCTAGTTTGCATTAAATGTTCCACATGATCGGACTTAATTTTATGCAATTACATTTTGTATTTAATCATAACATTTTAAATAATTTTTATATTAAATAGACATTCAACTTTTTGACAATTTTTCTGAACAAAAGTTTACTTAATCAACTACAAGAGAGGCCGTCAGCTTCACCACTCTCAAAGTGATTTTGGCAAGATAGCGACGACGGTACAGATGTCCGTCTAGACGAGAATGAATCATCCAACTGTCGGCATTTCGTCTCACAAGTGCAGAGAGTGGACCCACCCCAGATGAACCATGTTAACCGTAATCTGGAAATAAAGTGTGGCTCACAAATTGTAATGGGATAAAATATGTCAAACTACTGTTCATCCCCAAGCTTTTATAACCTGTACAATAACTGTAATACACATTCTTGAACATAACATTACATTCTCAATTGTAAATGCTGGTCCCTCAGAGGTGTATGATGTTACATTCTAGTTTGCATTAAATGTTCCACATGATCGGACTTAATTTTATGCAATTACATTTTGTATTTAATCATAACATTTTAAATAATCTTTATATTAAATAGACATTATTTTTTTTTTTTTTTGCTCCAGTACAGACATATTGGGGAAGTCCACATTGTACTGTCTGCAACTGATTAGAAAGCATTTTATTCTGTGTAAAGCAAGAAGTGCACTATTAGCATGCTAATGTTTGATAGCTTGACGGTGAAAGTTTACGTTGCTCTGGACTCAGAATGTTGTGTAAAGACGTGCTTATAAAGTAATTGTGAGGAATAAACAGAGTGTTCAAAAAAAAAAAATAAAAGTTTGGACTGCTGCAAACTTATGCAAGCTGCAAAAATGTTCTGGTTTTGCAATTCAAAGGCAGTTTAAAGAGGCGGTGTTTTATTTCTACTGAGTTATAACGCATAGAACACCATGTTATGTTTTATTGCTTTGAAAATGCTATATTCCCCCGACATATTGACTTATGTTTTCTTGTTTTTGGTGTTTGCTTCTGCGTCTCCCTTCCCTTTGCTCTCTGTACTAAGTCACTTCCGTTCATAGCACCACACGATCAGCATTCCTCATTAACCTACACATCACATTTGTCAAGTTGTGTACAGTTTTGTGTCCAGCTCTTGTATATTTATGGATAACTCATGTGTGAGCATTAATGGCATGGGCTTAAGGGGTGAGCAATGGACAGAATCAGCTCCGTACATAAGGACAGGAAACATGGACGACATGTGACCTCTTCAGGTATGTTTTTGATGAGGGAACATTATAAAATGGTTGAAAGCTGCACAAATGTATTTTGGATAATAATCCCTCTTTAAAGAGAAGACACGACTTTCTGTCAGTTGCCCCTGGTTACACAAGCCACACACTTTTCATATGGTGAAATTATAGACCTGACCACATGACCATGGAGCTGGGACACACTCAATGTGGCAGAGATTGAAGGTTACACTGATACAACAGGAGGGAATTAGTGTTAGCACATGCTTATAATAATATTGGTGATTCTTGAGGATCAGGGCAAAAATATCACGATTGGCATACTTGATTTGCAAATCTAATGAAGATCTGTACACTGGAGCTATTTATTTGAAAATATTGTAGACTTTTTTTTATTTATTTTTTCACAAATATGACGCAAATGTAAATGAAAATGTTCAATTCAATGTTATTTGGGTCCTCCATCAGGGTTCAGAGAGTTCATCTGCTTAAAAAGTGTGTTTGGTAAATGTGTGAAAATATTTTTCCTCAGAATTCAGCTTATCAAAGTAGTGTCCCAACTTTTTGTCAACTCCTTCTGACATTTTTAAAACTTAGAAATGGGTTAACGTGCCATTTCATGGTTAGGGTTAATATAGATACTGTAGGTGATTGTGTGGCAGAGTTGACACTTTAGGCTGACGAAGTTGACAGACCGATTTAACTTACTAAAAATTAAAGGTTTAATTCACAGTTTTCTTAACAAAAGTGTATAATTGAATAGATTATTATGTTTTCCATCTCCTGAAATAGATTTGTCAGTTTTCACTTTTATTTTGAGCCTGGTTTAGTCCAATTTTGTTGTGACACTAGTGTTTCAAAGGGTCTAATGGAAAGGAAAATATGTAAAATCACTGGTGTCAAAACTGTGTGCACAATTATTAAGGATTTATTAGGGCATTTTGGCCACTTGAATTCTTATAGGATTCAAGCATATTTGGAGATGTGTATTTATGTAACAAGGAAGGGTTCGGCATAAGATCAACATATAACAAGGTGTGCAGCATATAAGGCAGCTTCTTTTCCTCTGGCAAAATGGGCCAAAAAAGAGATTTAACTGACTCTAAATAGTCAAAAAATGTGCAAAGTCTTACAGAGGGATGCAGCACTTTTGAAATTGCAAAGATATTTTAGCGTGATCACAGAACCATCAAACTGAACAAGAACAAATGAACGAGAAACATAAGCTGAAACATCAAGACTGGGCCAAGAAATATCTGAAGACAGATTTTACAAAGGTTTTTTGGACTGATGAGATGAGAATGACTCTTGACCAGATGGATGGGCCTGTGGTTGGATCAGTAACGGGCACAGAGCTCTACTGCGACTCAGACGCCAGCAAGGTGGAGGTGGGGAACTGGTATGGACTGGTATTATTAAAGATGAGCTTGCTGAACTTTTACAGGATGAAGATGGACTCAGAATGAACTCCAAAACCTACAGCCAGTTTTCTGAAGTCAGTTTCTTCAGGCAGTGGTACTGGAATAAGTCTGCATCTTTCAAGAGGACTGTGATTTTTATGCAGGATAAGCCTCCACTGTACGCAGCGAAGTCAGTAAAGGCCTTAAAGATGAAAAACTATTGACATCCTCAACTCCTAATTAGACCTAAACTCTATTGAGAACTTATGGGCCCTTTTTAAACAGGAGATTTACAGTGAAGCGAAACACCTCTCAGGACAGTGTATGGGAGGCTGTGGTTGCTGCTGCACAAAAATGTGATCGTCAATAGATCAAGAAACTGACAGAACACATGAATGGAAGGCTTATGACCATTATTAAGAGGAAGGGGGGCTATATTGGTCATTCTTTTTTTTTTTATGTCAAAAATTATGTTTACTTGTAAATTTTGAGTTGTTTACTATTCTGACAGAAAATAAGGAAGAATAGAAAGTTCTCTCATTTATTTAAAGGTTTTTTTTCATTTATTTGTGTAATAATTCTGCACATTATTAGTTGTTTTTTTTTGGTGTTTTTTATCACAACCTGTTCCTTTGCATATATATACAGCTCAGACCTCACTTTATAAAGACATACAACTTTTTTCACCAGTTTGTCCCAACTCTCAAGAAAGATTTCATTATTCTGAATGAAATAAAGCTGTAAATAGCCTGATACCTTGCTGTTTGTGTCCTTGTAAGACCAGGCCAGGTGTGGAGGAACAGATCATGGGGCATATCGTTCTCAAATATTCATCCTGTGCTGTGCAAATCCCTGACTGCGGAACATGGAATAAGTCAAGTGTTTAGGCAAGTATGCAAACTGCAGGTGAATATCAATGTAAAGCTTTTTTGTAATAAAAATATAATATGAACATATATGTGTTCATTTACCATAATCAGCACACGGATGAAAAGTGAATAGACCCAGATTTTAATTGAATGATTATTGATTTGCAAAGTAGAACAAGAAAACTAAAATGCACTATTTTAGATCACTGCAAAAGGAAAAATCACATCATGGACTGGTGTCAGAGGAGCTGAATCCAACAAGTTCAAACGCTGGATTAAAGAGGCCATTGAAATGAGAAAGTGAGGCACAAGCACCATCAGCTGAGATGAAGAAGTATTCCTCCTTTCACACACCTGGGACCCCCTCCTCCAGAGACCACCAAGCACCCTGCCAGGCCCATCAGGCTGACCACAACCCCGACACTGATATATGACACGTCCAGAGGTGGATCATATACAGTTACATTTAGTTCAATAACTTTTGGTTTTCTAGCAGCATACTTTGTAGTTTTCAGCATACGTTTACTCTTACTTGAGTAACATTTTATATTGACCAGTACTCTTACTTGACTTTTTTCTTGTCCCACTATGAGTAAAACTACAAGTGACTAAAGCTTTATGTTGACAATATTAAAAGACAGGCAGGTTATTGCTTTGTCGGGGATGTTTCACAAACCAGACCAAGTTAGAGGTCAGATCTGTGGAGAGGCAACCTGCTCATTGTCAGAATGCCTGTTTTTTTTCTAGGTATTTTTGAGCTATAAAAAAAAAAAAAAACATGTGTAATTGAATACATGTAGAGTAGAGCTGTTTAATGTCATACTGTGGAATCATATCCATATTCATAGAAAAAAGCAGATAACGGACCCCCAACTCAAAATGTATATAATTTGGGTGCAGACTACTTTTTAAAGGTTGCCCCACAGTGCCAACCTTCCAGAGGGAGGGATGACGTGACGCGGCAGAATACGTGAAGACGCGTGCGCTCATTTCCTCATCTGCTGCGCGCCGCCAAACCCTTTTACCAAGCGTACATTAAACATCATTTTCACAACTTTCCAGCGGGTTCTGCCGTGACTAAGGGTGCGCACTTAGAAGCGCCAGTTTTGCCATCTAACCTTCGCTAAAATCAGTCATTTACTCACCCTCGCACTGCCGCCTTCTCCTCCGTCCGTGGTGCGTTCTGGCAAACCCGGACACACCCGCGCCGGTAGTTTAAATCCTCCAGTTGCGCAGGTTCCGGTGGTCACGTGATCCACGAGTAATTTGCATGGCTAATTATCTATTTTTATGCATATTTGATGTGTTGCATGGGACTTATTTATGTTGTACAAAAGCTACTGTCAGTGTGTAACTTGCGACACTTAAGCTATTTCCCATTTGTTAGTAAAAAATTATGTAAATAATGGTAATCGGGGTGTTATGTAATGTGGGAGGGGCAAGTGGGAGTATATAGGTGCTTCCTTCCCTGAATTTGTAACGTGCTGAAAGAGCAGGAGGAGAGAGCTGCCAAGAGAGTGACTTAAATGGAAAGTCTACTTTATTTTTTTGCCTGTACATTGACTTTTTGAAAACACTGTTGAACTGTAAATCATTTTTCACCTTTTTGCACCTTTTTGCACTGTGGGAGCTCACGATAAAATCACCCCAAAATGCTGAGTTTGACTGAAGAATCCCACCAGAGTG
>KN520329.1:5341-27456 GCA_000787155.1 Scartelaos histophorus | reverse complement strand
AAAAAATCTAAATGACTTTAAAAATAATTAAGGTAAAGCAAAGGCAACCATTGCATCACTGTGTTGCTTGTGTGTGGCAATGATAGGCTAAAATAATCAAGGGTGAAATAATGCCAAGCTATGGTAGAAAACATCTTAAAATAGACTTTAAAATAGATTCTATTATATGTCCAGCTCCCGAAAGCAACATTTTGGATCATTTTGGAACTTTACTGTATGCATATTTCATTCTTCTGTCAAATATAACTCATAAATGTAAGAGTTTAGAATGTTCCACGTGAAGATAATCCAAATTCTAAAACAGGGATTGCAAATCGATTTGAAAATTCAATTCTGATCCAAAAAATCTAAATGTAAATTAAAGTAAAGCATAGGCAAGCTTTAAATTTTTCTATAGGGGGTTCCAAATGTTATAGTTGGTTAGCACACAGAGTACAGCGAGCAGCACATGCCAAAGCAAAAGAGGGAAAAGGGAGAGAAAGGAGTAGTGTTCGCTGACCTCATTCTGACAACAGGCCGGGAAGAGTCTTTCACTGTAACCGTTTCGCAATAGCGGCGTTGTTTATACAGGTGGTGGGTGAGCCAGGAGAGATATGGAGCGAGCGCGCATTTTGCAACACCTCATCATGGATACTGAACACATGCAGCACTTCAGGTCACACTAAAGCAAGAGCAAATTCATCACAAGTTTTGTAGTGATGTGATTCCGCGATCTTACAAGACTTTGGCCGTGTTATTCCAAACTGTTTCAAAGTCACGAAGCAAAAGGCCGACTGCAGCAAAGTGGTTTTCAAATGATGGGACAGGTATTACTAAAGATAAGCAGGATTCTTATGGCGCTTGGGCCTAGAATATTTTCGTAGATATGCTCATTTTTACTATTTAAATCCTCGTTCAGTCATTGTCCTGGTTTAGACTAGAAATGCACCGATCCAGCTTTTTCATTTCCGATTTCGATATTGATGCTTTGCCTTTAAGTATCTGCCGATATCCGATATTAACTGATACCAGTGTACAGACGTAACTTATTATAAAACAAATCCAACTGTGTTATACAACTGTTATATATCCTTCACATAACTACAAAACAACAAACTTCACATTAATCGGCCTATAAAAAGTCTTATTACATCCAATTAAAGGCAGATTAGGATATCGGCTTAACCGATATTATGTAACAGATATCCAATCCAGCTCGTTTTTCACTATTGGTGCAGATATTCGATACCAGTATCAGTATCGGTGCATAGTTCAGACCTGGTTTAGCTGTGATTGTTGTCTGGTTTGGCATTTTAAAAAGTTTCCTGCACACGTTTCAGTTCCTGAGTGTGTAAAATCGGTAGGTAAGTCAATATTGGCTTTCTAAAAACCACTAAAGCAGGTCTCTAAAAGGGCTACGCAATGTCAAAACTAGGATTTAACTGTGTGAAATATGAATAAACCACGATCGTGTGACAAAAATTACACTAGTAACTATGCTCAGAGTGTGTGCGTTCTCTCCTCTTGGATCACAGGGCTTCAGTTGGCTGGCGTGTGCTTGGCCGTCTTCTACAACAACATCCACTTGGCCGAAGTTCAGCCCCAAATGGCTACAATCGCCCAAAAGTGGCTGTCCACTCCAGACTACTGTTTATGCAATAACACAGTGCAAACTCTGCCAGGTTAAAAAGAGAAGAGACGTTTAAACAGCTTTAAAGATTAATTGTTACTATTTCTGACCTGCAGGAATAAAATCCATTCACAAGAGCACAAAAATCGATGTGGACTAATGCAGAGGCTAAATTAAATGCTATATTTATGAACTATGATTCAGAAGGGAAAACAGAAGGAAATGCTTAAATTGAGCTATTTTCTGATGCTATAACGTTCTTAGCTCATTACACACACACCTGCCGTCCTGTTTTGTTTCATTCACACACGTTTAACACACAAACCCTGCACATTTAAGATGAGCTCTTCTCTGAAAACACTGTTGTGATGTCATGTGGTAATACAGGAAGTGCTCCACTGTGTTTTTAAACTTCATACTCCTTCAGTGGAATCATCTGGATCATTTCTGCCATGGAATCTGCAACCTCATCTGAACAAAGAGTAGACGGTCACTGTGAACTTAAAACTTAAAACTGCCCTTTTCCAAGATGGAACAGAGCAGTTTGAGCTTTGGAGACTAATAATAAAGGATTGTGTGAATGAAACAAAGCACAACTCCAGATATAAAGCTCACTAGAGTTAATTTGGTGTAACACTTTTTTGGACTTTTAAACAAAAACCCAAACTTAAACAAATGTAGATGTCAGCTGATATAACTCATTGCACAAGTTAATGTAGCGACTTTCTTATTTTTTTCTTAACCAGTGAGACAAAACCAAATGAATTAAATTTAAGACCAAAAGCGAGAATAAAATTCCCCACAACAGCTGTTTTGTAAACATACCAAAGTAATTGTTCCAAATGCCTTACTTTAACAGAGATTAAATGCAATTAGTGGCTGTTTATCTAACCACAATGAGCATGTGTGCCAAAAACGAAAAAGGCTCTGTCATTGTTTGGAGTGGGGGAAGCATTACAGCTGGGAATAACTGTTTTCATACATGGCTTCCTTATGTACAGGAAGCAGAACTTTTGAAGACAAACAAAGTGTACGTCCGCAGAACGGAGCAGACCATAGGCGAAAAACAGTTGGCTGGCTAAGGCTAAGGGTCTTCTGAGGTGAATATGTGGAATTTAGGTCAGTGCAGCCTGAGACGTTTTAACCAGCTCAAGCCGTTACAGTGGAAATAGCACAGGAGGCCAAAGCGAGGGGGGAAAGCAGTTCGTCACAGCCCTCGCCTCTCCCCCCCCTCCGCAAAACAAGAGCCATAACTTCCCTAATGATCCCGGGATCATGTACGCCTCACACACGCCCCGCCGCTACGTTTCCTCACGACCTCTGACCTGTAAGTGGGCGTGCCGAGGCCTCGCTGGAAAAAGGAAGTCCAGAGAAGCATAATATCAACACAGCTTTCGGTGCCAAAAAAATCGTGTAAAAAATCCGACTGGAAATCCAACTTTAGGGCTGGACAAATCTCTTTTTATTTGCCCAATCTTGATAATCTGACACTCTAGTCTTCCCACTCCACTCACACACATTGTAAACAGTCCTTATTGAGAAGTGAGTGCTTGTATAAACATTAGACTAGGGGCTATTGAGGGTCCTGGGCTGGGCTGGGACAATAATAGGCCTAAAGTTGCTGGATGTTCCTCACAGACGGTGTGTACAAAATCCAATTATCAGCGCCGTGGCATTAACATTCCAGTAGTCTGGCAGGTGATGGTCCTTCTCACCCCCCCTCCCCTGCCTCTCCTCACTCACGGACCCCCACGCCAGCATGGAACAGCACCTCCAACAATACACCCTCCGCCCAGACCCCTCCCCTTTTAAGATCCCACAAGTATTAAGACATACACCGTGGGGGAATATAGAGAGGCCATTGCAATTTATTCCCAGTGCAAGTTTGACAACAATTTCAGGTCATTTTCCTTCATCATCTCTGCCTTAGAAGCAAGATAAAGAATGGACCATGTAATAATTGTTTCATTTTATAATAGGAAAGTGCTGTCAGTTTGGCGCTGGCCTTTTCAAGTTACAAATACTGACTATTTTTGTTACCATTTTTGCTTATCCATCACTTCTTACATTTATCATTTGTAACATAGTTGAGTATTTTTTCCCTTGGTATGAAATTTTGCACGTGGACCTCAAGCTGTAATGTGTGATCAATAGAAAAGTTTCACAGCATCTTGTAAGAAATGATGTAAGGTTAATAAATAGAAAAGGTTCACACCGTCTTGGAGGAAATGCAGTGACAGTGGGTATTGGGTGAGTTTGGGGGGTGTCTTCGAGTTGTGACACTAGTCTTTTCTTCAGAAATCGGCGCGACTGCCCTGGCAGGCAGTATCAGTCAATGGGGCATTCTTCTGGGCTGTGTCTCTCGGTGAGAATATGTTGATCGCTGATAACGTTGCTTTGATTTGCCATAATGGGGAAAGCACTTTTTTGTTTTGGAGCATTAAGCCTGAGAACAGAGGGAGCTTTGTGAACGGTAGGTGATGCTGATGGCATACAAAACGGCCCATAAAACAACTAAAACAAAAGCAACAGTGTAGTGCTATGGCTAAGTCCAGCTTCTGCAAATGAGAGCTGCATAATACGGAAATGCACCTTACAGAAAGATGTAAAATGTTCTTCAATACATTTTATGAAAAAAGGCTCAAAACAAACATGCTAAACCAAACTATCCATGGGTTGCAGAATCATAGCAATTAATAATTTAAAACTAAAAACTTTGAATGGTGAAGTCCTCAAATTCCCCATAACAGGAATCTGCAACCCATGAATATAAAATCTAACCTAAAACAACAGGTTTGGAGCATAAAACAAGGCAAATCTAACCTTGACATTCAAAAACAAGTTTGTCAAAGCAAAAATATTGCAATAATATAATTCTGATAAAACAGAATACATGTGGAGCCAGATATGCAGGACATTAAACCTGTATTATACGTACGTCTTGGGTGCACATGGTGGATCTCAAATCAAGTGACTGGTCTTCATAAAAGTTTATTTTACACCTGACCCATTATGATTCAGCCTGCTTGTGTAGCCCCAACACTTCACTGGCAGCAGGTTACTCCTACTGTATAGGCTAATGAATGAACAACAGTGTTATGTGCTATAAAGTCATGGCAACTTCAAGTCAAAGTGTGTCCTGTTTTTAAGTTACTTTCGCCATACCTTCACACAGGAGAGCACAAAGGAGAAACCCTGCTCATCATCAGACCCACAGCAGCAGACGCATGGATACAGGGGCACTCAGGACCCAAAGCAGAGGGCTTAAGTCAACCCGGTGCCATAGTCATAATATGGACTGATCATAACTTTCAGATTTAAGTGGGAAGTTGGATTAAGACTAGTTTTACGGCCAGCTGGTGCACTTGGCTCCCGGACCTCGAGTCGTGGATCTGACTGGACCCAAACTTGGACCAGTTTCATCTCTTCATCTTGGATAATAATACACTTTTGGAGACAGAGCCAACAGGACGGCGGATAGAGGATGCACTCCGCTTCAGTCCTCTGGAGAAGGTAAGACGATTGTTTTAGTTCGTTTTGGACAAACCTGAGGACTCACAAGTAAATAATATGATAGTGTTAGAGTTAAATAGTGCGTAAATGAGCTTCTGGGTGCAACGGAGCAGCTCCAGTGTTGTACTGTGTGCGTTGTAGGAGCGGCGCTGGTGCCATGTGTTCATGTCATGACTGCAGCCTCTTATTGTAGTTTAGCAGATGTTGTTCGGTTGTGCTGGTTGTGAGCAGAGGATGAGGTTGTGTTGTTGTGGCTGCTTTTTGGGGATGGTTGTGAGCCGTGGGTTGTGCTGCTGCGTAAACTAGTACAGGCGTAAGACAGGTGACTGATGAGATATAAGACAAATTATTTATATTCATTCCGCATATAGTAATAGTCAATACTGAACAAAATGAATGGAATGTTTCTGGCATTTGTTATAATACTAAATAGCTTACATAAAATACAAACAGCACCAGCCGCCATTGGCCTCTGCATTGTACTATGGCAGTGCCTCAAGTACACAGCTAAGATACTTCAACAGGTCTTATTATTCACAGTTTTACAGAGTGAATACTTGTTGTCATGCTAGATGTGGTGTACGTGATAGGGTGCATGGTGTCCTGTCCTCTTCCCTGGTCAAGTCCTATATATAAACATAAATCTGACCCCCGGCCTGCTCTTTCCATCATCTCATCCTGTTCAAGGGAAGGAGAGTTGGCATAAGAAATAAAGAAATAAAAGTGATTTGTATCCATTGTGCTAAATCTACTGAATTGAAATCATTAACAATTTAAAAAAGCAGCCATCTACTAAAGTATAAAACAGGATCTGACATACAAAAGATGTTGGAATGTCTATTATATTATTATTTTCTAATCGCATCTAGCTTAAACCTGCATTTGTATGTATTGATGCTGATAAATAGCTGTCTATCGAATAGCAGCAGAGCCCCCTCTCCCCAAAATTGCCTTTATTTCTCATCTTTTCAGTGTGATGCCGTCCCCCTCTGCGATGTGGTATTAGTCAAGTGTCTTGTGGCTTCCCCCAGACTCACCAGAAGGCCTGCGTTGCTTAATTATTTTTGGATGGCAGATTAAAAAAGGAAAAAAAAAAAGTCAATTCTTTCTTCTTTTTTTTCCCCCTTTTTATGAGCTCAGCAGCGGTTTTGCCATTCATAAAAGTTGGCACCGATTTCACAGTGGCCTGCCAGAGATCACACCCCAACCATTTTCATTTTTTATGTCCATTTGTTTCATTCATGTCATAGATTTGGCAAGGGACTGCATCGCCTTCCTGATGTCCGTCGACCTTTCACCGCCCACTTTTACTGCTCCTGTCTGCTGCTTTGTTTGTCGTCCGAGCAGGGAAAATGTCAAAACAACAAGTCACACTCTGGTCCGGTCAGTTTCTAACATTTATGCGTTTAAATAGAAGAAGTACAGTATTAAATAGGCATATTAAAGGAGCGCTGTGTAACATTTCAGGTGGAGGGTTTGCTACCTGCTTGTACAATAGAGACAGGCTAATTGTCAGATCTATGGAGAAGCAAGCCTGGACATGGTAAGAATTCATGTTTTTAAGGTCTTTTTAGCTATTAAACACCTGTAATTGAACACAGGAAGATACGTTTAATACCCTACTGTGGAATATTTCAGGCAAAGAAATCAAATCTCCATGGTGACAGGCAGATTTTACACATTGCACCTTTAATTCAAGTAGTTATGACTTTGGACTAGGACTGTCACAATAATATATTTCGAAGTGTGATATATTTTTCAATATTGATGATAAACGACAATATTGAAACCAAACCATAAAGCAGAATTATTCACAAAAAAGTACAAACTACATATGCAATATTGTTTAAAATATGAACTGCAATAAATACATAGCATAACACACAATGTAATTTTAGTTCATAATTTAATCTTCTCCAGCTCAAATTTGATCATACTGCAGAAAACCCCCAAATTATTGCTTTTATAATTTATCAAATATTGAACAATGAGTTTATATAGTAATTATCATGAGTGGCAGTAATAGGGAATGTATTAGGCTTATGTTTTATGTTCATTTAGCATTGTGACATATAAGGGTTTTGCGGCAAAAAAAAAAAATCCAGTTTGCATCCAAATATGGGCACCACTGTATTTATATACTTTTGCAACTAGTGCTTGGCAGAAGCCCACCCTCTCGCATTCTTCGAGTATTACTTATTTCTTTGCACATTAATACACCTTCCTACTTCATAGCCTAGACCTTTACACGTGTATGCATATTTAAGGTTTGAGGAAAGTTTTAAGCGTTGCCCTCTGTATGTGTAGTAGTTATGTTGGAGCAAATTCAAAGTTTACACGAAGACTTAAGTAAAGAGTCTTGGCTCAGGTTTCTCGGCCTTTACATACATTAACATGAGAGCGTGGGGAACCCAGTGCACTCTGCCTCCACATATAAGTACATTACACAGTACGATCGCATGGGCCCCAAGAAAACAGCAGTTTATCATCAACTACTGGAAATATGCCCAATGACAGCATCACTATATAAGACACACACACACACATTCACGCACACACAGCTCCCACCCACCGCTCCTCAATCCACTTTACTAAATCTATCAAGAGCAGCTGCAGCTATGGTAATGCCTATATGCCCACAAGCAGTATACATGGGTTAGTTCTACCACTCCAGCGTACTTAAAATACTCAGCGCCTTTTATCATGGCTCGTAACAGAATCCAGGCTACAGTATCTGAGAGAAGGCATCGGTTTTTGAGTTCAAGTCACTGAAGATTTAAAGGTGCTTTGTGTAGCTTTTCTGCTGGAAGTTCAAGCTGTTTAATATCAAAAACCCTATAATATTAAACTAATATAAAACCTTATGATATTAAACACCCTACCCCTACATTCCAGGCAGAGCAATGGCATATGCATAGAAACAAGCAGGTGCCAACAAAAAGATGAGAGCGTGGGGAACCCAGTGCACTCTGCCTCCACATATAAGTACATTACACAGTACGATCGCATGGGCCCCAAGAAAACAGCAGTTTATCATCAACTACTGGAAATATGCCCAATGACAGCATCACTATATAAGACACACACACACACATTCACGCACACACAGCTCCCACCCACCGCTCCTCAATCCACTTTACTAAATCTATCAAGAGCAGCTGCAGCTATGGTAATGCCTATATGCCCACAAGCAGTATACATGGGTTAGTTCTACCACTCCAGCGTACTTAAAATACTCAGCGCCTTTTATCATGGCTCGTAACAGAATCCAGGCTACAGCATCGGTTTTTGAGTTCAAGTCACTGAAGATTTAAAGGTGCTTTGTGTAGCTTTTCTGGTGGAACTTCAAGCTGTTTAATATCAAAAACCCTATAATATTAAACTGTTTAATATCATAACTTTATGATATTAAACACCCTACCCCTACATTCCAGGCAGAGCAATGGCATATGCATAGAAACAAGCAGGTGCCAACAAAAAGGTTACACAATGCACCTTTAAAGTGCAAGATTTTAAGAGGAGGACATTTTAAGAGTTCAATTATAATTCATGCATAATTTCATTTGCAAACTTGGCGATGCAAACTACTGTAGCCACAACTGTCCTGAGGCAAACTGATAGAACTGTGGTGCATTGTCTCTGTCGATGGCACGTTGCAACCCACGTACACTAATACTAATTTAAATAAAATGCTCATCTTATATAACTACCTCTGTTTTATAATATTCTGTCATATGTACATTTTTATCTATGCACACTGCTCAGATGCTAAAATTGCATGTCAATGTACTGTTCCTGTACACGTGCAATGACGATAAATGAATCTGAAATTTGGTAAAGTATCTTGCACAGGGACACAGCAGCAGAATGCAACGCTGCAACCCAAGAAACGCCATAGCCCCTTTCAAATCAAGTTGACTCGGAGCAAAACCAATTCCAATCCCCATGCACAGTTTAGTTACAAAGGTACAACATGCAAATACGAGCCGGTAGCCCCAACATGCAAACTGACGGGTCCCATGATTGCGCACCCTGCTTCCATCTGAATGGAGTTAGGGGCTGTGGCAGGACGGGCGCTTGGCTGGGCGAGCGGGACCGGAGGATGGCTGCTCTGCGGATTAGGGCCCCACAGTGGTCCATTGTTAATTGGGCGCCATGTGTGAAAGCTACAGAGAGATTAGTTTGTACAGCTGCTGCCATTTGTCATAACTGCCCTTAACAAGACACACATGGCAACCCAAGTTACAGCCAGAGGTTTTACAGAAAATCTAGAGAGAAAAAATATCTGCCAAGGCATCTAATAGTTTGTGAACTGTGTAAGTAGATGAATATGTTCGTGGGAAACGCCATGCAGACTCCCATGTACGCATCAAGACTTAGAGCTTTAGTTATTTAGGTCATCCTGGGTCATTATCAAAATCGTTTCATCCAACAGGAACCCCAGAATACACATGGTAAAAATAAAAACAAGAAACAACTGGCTCTTACATCATAGACTTATTAGCCTCAGCTGAAATTAAACAAACTCAGCATTTTATTTTGCCAAACATGACTTACATGGATACAGCAACACAATCAAGATCTAATGACCTATTGTTCCGGTAATTTCCATGGCTGTAAGGCTTAAAAAAGGAATGCCCAAGTTATTTTTTGGTACAGCTCCATGTTGTAATTGTGGCTTGTAGGTCTACGCACATGTTGGAGACCTAATTACAATCTTGACTAAATCTAACAAGAGCTTTTAAAAACACTCTCACTTTCAATTTCTCTAGCGGCGCGGGCTGGAGAACGCCGCCGTTATCCACTGTGGTTCATTGAGTCTAAATACAGGCTTTTTCAGCTCAAGTGCAGGTGAGCAAGCACAATAAAAGACCATATTTTCTGCATGTGTTTCTCAGCTAGAAGTATTTGCATCGCGGTGGGTTATAATGAGCAGTTATAGCTATTTAATTTGGACATAAACTTGGTTAATAGGGTTTTTAAAATAAGAATTTCACTTCATTACATTTTTTACAACTACCAATGTCCCTTAGTCTATCAAACGTTAATGCAAAATAATGAGAAAATTTGGTTACCTTTGTTGCTTTCTTACCTTTACCTATCAAAAATCACATATGGAAATGAGTAGGACAGAAAAGAACCTTTCCTGAATGATCTTGAGCTGTATCAGAACAGTATAAGAGCACTGACTTGTATCTATTGTCTAAATAAAGAATGTTTTTCTAATTGTCATTGTGGTATTGGACTCGGTAATATAGTAGTATAATATAGAAATCAAGTATGAAATTTTAAACAAAACTAAAGTTAAGTTGCATGTTACAAGTACTGCAACGTCTACTCGAGGAATATTCTTTTGGAGTTTTTAGATAATTACTGCAAATACAACTATTGCTGGTACTTGACAACTTGCGCCTATGAGAAACCGTTTTTCCCAAGGAGTTATGTGCGGCTAAAATACCAGCTGGAGTCTTTTGCCTGCCCGGAGAAAGAGGGCCAATTTAAGAAGAATTCAAGCTATCCGGAGCCAGATCATATAGGCTTTCAGCGGGCACCATGGAAACGCGCCCTGCTCCTGCCCAGTAAAAATAACGGGCTTCATTAACCGTGCCGTTAATGCTGCAGCAGGCTTTAATCAATCCAAACAAAAACAGTGGCCTATTCTCATGTCCGCGCACATGTCTGCACACATGTCTGCGCTGGGCGAACGCTACTACATAATTTTCAATATTACTGAGTCAGCGATTTGGCATATTAATGTTATTTAGGATTAATTATGACCCAACATGTACTGTGATAAGCGAGTAGAGTAAGCGCAAGTGCAAGTAGAATAAAAAATAATATAGTTAAATGCATTATTCTTTTTCTCATGTATTAAAATGACTCTTAGTTTTATAGACAAGTCTAATAATTACTACTAACAGCTGTCTTAAAATAACTACCCTATGATTGAAAGAGCAAGAGCACTGGGAGCTGAAGTCAAAGAGATAAAAAAAGCTTTTATTTATTATTATTGTTCAAGTCAATTTTAAAGATTGTTTCAGAAATTTCAAGTTCAAAAGTTACAAATATACTATAATAGAAGAGTAACTATATCTTCTTTATCTTGGGAACATTGCGGTCTTTCCAAAAATCGAACAAAACCACTCGCTTTTGACGTTACTGTCTTCAACGCAAACAACCTCGTGACTTCTATTGTCCTTTTCATAATATACGGCATTTACGCTTTCCAAAATTTGGCATGATTTCCGCGTGTAAACTTGACATATGCGAAGGAGGAGTGAATGCGCTTTGCCCCTATCTTTGACAACTCAATGGGGGCGCGTCTCGGAGAGGACCATTCCCAAGCCCCAGACAGCATATCCCCTCTATGACCCTACGCACTCGCACTAAAAAGAAATACTCTGGGGATCCACCATCGCCGCTAAACCCCCCCCTCCCCTCCCAAACATCAACATGCCCACCCAAAAGTACATTTCGCACAACTTTTTTTTTCCTTCCTTGTCCACCCCAGGTCTTGTCGAGCTGTCATAGCGATGGGCCATACTGTACAAGCGAGACAAAAGAGGAGACAACCATCACTCCAGGCTACTGATCGGTAGTGTCTGAGCTGAAAAGACTTTGATGGGGCAAAGCAGTGTGGGATAGCGGGGGTGTAGGGGCGGGTGGTGGGTAGGGGGCGCCGTACAGAGAAGTTAGTGTCTCCTGGGCAACCACACTGATTGTCTGTCCCTGCCCGCACCCCTACCCCACAACCCTCTTTTCATTTTTTTTCTCTCCTTCATTGGTTGTTCACAAGGCCCCCTTCCTGGGTTAAGAGGACTTTGGCTTTTTGGGAAGAAAAAAAGTCTTAGTCTGGTACTTGAGGGGTGCTTTTCTTTCTAGCTGACTCGAGAAAATAAAAGGTCAAAAAACATCTTTGCATTAGCTTCCTTTTTTCGGAGCAACCACCTGGGTCACAAACTACCGCTGGTTGCATGGCGCTACTAAATGCTCCATGCAAAAAGGAGATGGTTATGGGCTGCTTTTGTAAGTTCGGACAGTGAGGTACAGTTCTGCGCTTGGGATGGGGGGTGAATGTACCCATTTGTCTTCATTTGGGATGACCAGAAGACAGACAGGGGGGTGGGGGAGGAGTGGGAGGTGCCGGTGCTCCAGTCAAGTGGCCTCGTGGGGATTTGAAAATGCTTTTGGGGGTCCTCTCCCGACCAAAAAGCCTGGGAAAGTGTAGTGAGGTCTTAACCAGGGACTAGACGCTTCTCAAACTGTGGTGCAGGTGTCATTGGTGCGCTTTGTTTTTCTAATTGCAGTTTTTTTCTGATGAGTACTTGTGCACGAGTACTTCAACGCAGCAAATTCAAATCACATAAATATTAACTAGACTAGTACAGACAAAAATAAGCATCAGATTTCATGGGATTTATATAGTGCTTTTTTTGGACACTTTACAGAATATTATATCAGAGCATTTTTCTAGAGGTCTAAACTATAAGACTAATTGATTTTATACACTGACAAAATGACTTAAGACACCATATTACCATCATAATTGCAGTTTTTTCTGACGAGTACTTGTGCACGAGTACTTCAACGCAGCAAATTCAAATCACATAAATATTAACTAGACTAGTACAGACAAGAATAAGCATCAGATTTCATGGGATTTATATAGTGCTTTTTTGGATACTTCACAGAATATTATATCAGAGCATTTTCTAAACTATAAGTCTAATCGATTTTATACACTGACAAAATTACTTAAGACACTAATTTACCATCATAATTGCAGCCTTTGCTAATTATATCCATTCAAATTGTGATTCGATGAAATTATAGTAACTTCAGCAGCCCTAAACAGCGTCTAATAAAGTCTAATATTAGTAAAAGTTGAATTCCTGTATTAGTTTATGCTAAGTTCAAGCTCGGTCTCATTTTAAGGAACTGAGTCGAGGAGGCAGGAGTTGTAAATTTAGTACAAAAGAAAAGCATCCACATTTGTCTGTGCCCTCTGCGCGGACTAGCCTCGTTTCCATAGAGATTTATGTACACAAGGCGCACAAAAGAAGGGCTAAGGAGGTAACACGGCCTGTTTAAGCCTTGAGGTATTTGCCGGCGCTAAACCCCGCTGCTAATAACACAAGAGCCACACAGAGCCGGGCAAATGTTCTCAGGTTAGGCATTTGAAGGGAAGAAAAACCCACAGTAGAAAGTCAGATGAAGACACAACCGCGGTCAAAAGCATAGCCAAAAAGACATGACATGAAAAAAATCTTGCAAAAAAGAAAGAGAGAGCAAAGAACACACAATGAGAACAGAAGCGAGCGAAAGAAAGAAACATCGCAAACATAAATAGCTTGCGGGTTAAGAGAGAGAAAGAGATCGGGAAGACATTTAGTGGGAAGCGGAAATCAATAAGGCAAAGCGGTGTAGCTGGGAGGGAGTTCTAAGTGGATTAGAGAGAGAGAATGTGTTCGATAGGTTATGGCTCTGGGAGAGAGGTAGCCAGACACCGCGGGCTCTATTGCATACTAATAAGGAAGTCCAGATAGGAGCTAAGCATGAGGTTGTACAGTTCACAAGACTTTTTCTGTATCGCTCCAAAAAAATCCCGCTTTAGATATTTTTCTCAAATGGTTTTATTGCAGCAAATTCTTAAGAAAAGGAAAAGGGCAATAAAATAAAACAAAAAAAATGAAAATGCACTTGCGGTTATGTAATGCAATTAGATAGATAATGAGGAAAACAGTAGAGTAGCGTGTGGAAGTTTTGTTGCTGGCTTTAGCCCAGTTGGTCCTTCTCCGGCCAAGTGCTTCACCCCGGGACAGCTGTCATGGTAGGAGGCTCGTACTTGAGGGAAAGCCAGGAAAAAAGAACAGAGAAGAGGGAGAGAGAGAGAGAGAGAAAGGGAGGGAAGGAGAGAGAAAGTGAGAGAGAGAGAGAGAGTGCAGGCAGCGTGCCGCGGGGTGATTCCTGATGGCAGAGGAGGATAAGGGACTAAAGGCCGGAAAACCCCACATAGAAAGATGAGCATGATGCTTCATTAGTTACAGCAAGGTTTAGTTTAGTTTCTTTTTCAGTACTTAATTAGTTCTGGTTTAATCCTGGGCTCTAAATGCTGTATTTCTGTTGCTGTCCACTTGTTTTCCATCTAGTTTAGTCCTGCTGTAGGAGGTGGTTAAGCCTGATTTGTCTTGTGTCAAAAGTCATGTCATCTCATTTTATAAGATAAAAAGTTGAAGTAATGTCTGATCGGTTATTGGTTTGGTCCTAATTACATGTTTCAATATTTTGCAATTTTGAGTTTTTGCTTTCTGCTTTAGTCTCAGGTTTCATGAGTTTGGGAATTTTCGGAAAAATCTAAATGATTTGTATCATTGCTGTGCTGTTCGATGATGTTTTTAATATCAAGCAATGCGGGTTTGAAAGTTTTCCCAGCCTAGAGTACATGGAAAAAGTCAAGGCGAAGGAAGAGAATGAAGGGGAGTGTGTCTGTGTGTGATCTGTGATGGCTGAGGAGGATAAGGAGATCGCAGGAGATGGATGTTATGCTTCGTCACTAGACCACCACCGTGACCTCTGAACTGACCACAGCCCCCAGGCAGCCGGCCGGAAAGAAAGGCCCCACACAGCAAGCTGAGCAACACACAAGACTGAAGAAAGGAAAATCTTTAGTTTTCACACACTGCAACTGCTTCATTTCAAGAAACAGAATGTTTTATTAAAAATATATTTTATGGGACTAAATATTAAAAATGGAAAGACTCCTGCACTCTGTCAAACTTGCAAAAGTGAGATGTATGTACAGCGGTAGCAACATTTTGGCAGCTTCTGAAATACCTCTTTATCTAAAGATTTCTAAACATTAAAATTTAAACATTGGACAATTAAGTGATCTTGACAATCCTGGATTACACCTGGTTTAGCTTTTTATCTTCCTGTTATTCAGAGAAAGTTTTCATTTAAACCTAATTAAGTTTTGATTTAATTTGTTTTAAGTTTAGATTAAGTTTTTTTTATTTTATTTTACATATATGTACAGTTCTCCTAAATAAGCCTTCAATAAGTAATCCTGATTTCATACACGGTTACACAGTTTCATACAGTTACTTTTGCTTTAGGAAACATAATGTCTATATTGAATGAACTATTGATCAGCCAAAGCCTGCAGTGTCTTGCAGGTTCAGAGGAGGTCACTGAACCAGGGGACCACCAGCTCAAGCAGAACCACTGGAGGCAAACAGTTGCCAGGAGACCACCGGTGCTCCGCGACTGCCGTGGTCTGACCTCCGCTGACAAGGTCAACGAGGGGGGCTTATGATCCTGCCCCGCCGCCCCCCTTTAGGCACCACCTCCTCCTGCACGTGCCCCGGGCCTGTTTCCACTGATCTGCTTTGCTCAATTAAACTTCAGAGGACACCCTGCCACATCTCTCGGCAAAGGTCACGACCCGGGGATCAAAGGTTAAGTCTGGCGCTCGTAAAACAGGGTGTCCGTTAACAAGGGGAGCATGAATCGGGGAGGTAATCCATCCATTTCTACAAACTATCATGACGGTGTGAAAAGAGTTACGTCAAGGGATGCGGGGGGAGTCCGGATAATGATGTTTTATGGCCGTGTTAACTTTAAGCCTGAGAGTAATGGGAAAGCTGCTTGACCTTGACTTCTATACTAGCAGAGGATAACCCCGGCTATTCTCATCACTGCGTTCAGCCAATGGAAAAGTCCCCTGATATTTTTATCACCCGGTTTAAGTACAAGAGTGCATTGAACTAACTCCTTGTGTTTTGTGCGAAAGTAAAATCATCAATAATGAGTCACATCTTGATTATCTACTAAGAATATCTAAACAAAGACCTAACTGTTAAGAAGAAAAATAAACAAATCTGGTGCTTCACAACTGCAGAAACTAACAACTTGAAACGTGCCCTAACATGACAGTTCTCCACATGCCGGGTTCCACCAGCTCGTCAAACTGGAATATGAATCCAGGTGGAGGGAAGAAGGTTTCAGAAAACAAATACAAACGCTATTCTCCTTCTTAATTTTGGTATCACTTGATTTCAGAAAAGTGTCAGCAACTACACCGGCCAAGTGAGAGAGCAGGGTCTGTATTGAACACAAGCTGCCAGTTGGCACAATGGATGGCACAACCCCCACTCCTGCCCCCGGCCCTGTCCCAGCGGGCATTCATCTGGGCATGCACATGGGGCTGCCGCTCCGCCGGGCTCAACGCGCCCTGCCCCACAACAAGGGGCTGAGTGCCCTCTCCATTCTCACACAGCTCTCACTGCCAACCGCACGACCTTTTTCAGCAGCTACCCGCCAGAATCTCAAACAAATACACTCTGAACTTATTGATTTGAGCAAAAATAAGAAAGAGTCCCGTTGTAAATAGCAGCAGCTCCTTACTTTTTGTTACTCAATTACCTAACAGTGTGGAACTGTTGGGCTGCCAGCACAGACTTGGGAGAGTACAATATTAAAAGCTCAGAGCGGACCATTTTAGCGCTTTGCACCAACTTCACATTCGGCATGAGCCAAAGCCGGTCGCTACTTTCTTTGTGTTTGATTGTATGTTTGTTTGTTTCGTTCAGTTGCAGCAGAACAAAGGCATCGGCTTCCATTCTGCCACTGTCAAAAAACTTTCCAATGTGCCCACTGCATTGCGGATGCCAACCAACGAATCAAAGGCATGCTGCAAGCAGACAAAGAGGGTTTGATGCCAACCTCCAAACCTCTAACAACCATTACTGGTGATTCGCCTGCCTCCCTGGCACAGTGCAAAACAAAATGGCGGCGCGCCGCACGCTACCACAATATGGCTGCATTGTCTCGAGACGGGCACTGCTTGGTAACTAAGAAAAGGAAAAGATGCAAAAACGAAACCGAAGAAAAGCAGGCCTGTGTCTGTGATCCAGTGAAAGCAGCTATTTTCTTTTTTGTCAAAGTTTCAGGCGGCAGAAATTTTGTGGACGCGATAAGTAATCGCTCTAATCCGTAATGTAATGCTGGATCAGAATGAATTTATTTGTGCAGTCGAGAACTGGAGATTTGTACGTTATTCTAAATAATGGATTTCTGCATTTTACATTATGACTTTATACTTTATTTTATCACAACAGAGCAATTTTTCTAAAGGAACAGCTGGCACAGTCAGCACATGTGAAGCAAACCTACTAATGTATAATTTTTATTTTAAAAAGAGAAACCTAGTTAGCACTGAACAGATGAGAATGCAACGAATGCAAAGCAGAAAACGGTGGCATCCACAAAAGACACAAAAGAAGCTCTGATGCCAAGCCCGGTGCCAGTGGCAACCATTATTGTCTGTGTGCTGTGCCTTCTGCTTTCCCTGGCACTTATCACACAAAATGGCGCCCAGGCTTTCATGGTAATGAGCTAGCCATACAACGCCTTTTCCAAAAATATTGGTGGTGGTGGTTCCCACGTGCTTCAATGTATGAGACATTTGAGGATTTCAGTATATATGGACATTTGAAACTGCCAGAATCTGTGTAAAAGATCCTCAGTGGCCGATATGCCCCAACTGAGTCTGGACCGTAGGATGGACAGTGTGAATTTCAGTTTCAGTGACCAACAAAATATTTCTATGAATTTAAAATACAAATGAATGAAACAGTGATAAAACTATTTTTCTTTCAAACAAAATGAATATAACCTGTTTTTTTAACTAGTAATAATTATTTCTGACAGCTCATTGAGACTTCCAACAATCAGTAAAACATGTTTTTAGTAATGGTGTGAAAATAATTATATTATTCTTTCATTTGAATGTTGAATTGTCATCTAAAACTATTTTTGTGTTTATAAAACATGTTGCAGGAGATATTTAACTTGTTTCTGTAATATTCAGTTGATATTCACTCCGCTTGAAGTGTGTATGATTTTATATGTTATTACAATTATTCATTCTATTAATATAACATTATATAATGAATATAACATTAAGGTTATGGCTTTAATGATACGTTTTCATCTGTATTTTACAGGATATAAAGCGTTATTTGCAGGTTTTGTAACCGTCAGAAGACTCATCCGTTCCTTATTTATTTGTCTGGCGACTGCACTTGTGTTCTTGGCCAGCGATCGCGGCACTGCCAAAAAGTAACACATGTGACCCTTGACCTTGCCAAGCCTCTCTCACACTCTCTCTCTCACAGTAAAACAAACAGGCTGGACCTACCTTGGTCCTGCACATAGTACGCCAGAAACAAGTCCAGCTCTTTGACCGATACTGTGATGTGGTGCGGCTGGACACAAAGTGCTGGGTTGGTGCAATGGGGGGACTTGACCAGGCGCTCTCCGTCTGTACTTTCCAGAGGGATGCCTTTGAAGAGGATGACCATCACCAGGTCCAGACGCCACACTTTGTCGGCCTGGCGGAGGCAGTCGATGCGGCGGATCTTGCCCTTCTGGTCGGGGTTGGAGAGCACGCAGCACGGGCCTTTCTTCCCCGTCACACTGAGGACAAAGTCCTCGCGGTACTCCTGCCGAATGTCCTTTCGCAGCTTGGCCAGCAGCCGGGACGCCCACTTCTGTTTCACCTCAGGCTTCTCACACAGGAGCTCATCCTTCACCGCGCGCTCCTCATCCTTGGACATCCGCTTCTCGTGCTTCTTGAAGTACTTGCGTTTTCTGGCCTGGAGGTTGAACCATGTGTAGGCAATGGCACGGACATGAGGGAGAAGGGCCTCAATGAAGGGATGAAATTCATCCTGAAACAGAATGGGACAAAGAGGAAAAAACAGGGCACAATGAATGGAAATCAGAATCAAAGTGTCAGGGATTTTATATAGGAAATTATAATTATAGTCAACAATATTTATTTTTATTTTCAATAGGTTATTTGATTACTTCTTTTTACGTATCACCAGTAAATTCACAATTTACCATTTCAATCCAGAAAGTCCGGTCACTGAAGCTATGACAAGGAAATTCCAGTATTTCTCTCAGCTGCTTTAGTACAATGGCAGAGCGCTGAGTGAACGCACAGCCCGGCGCTGTGAGCTGCTACAGAGAGCATGCGCCCCTCACACACCGAGCACTCTTATCAAACTCCACATTCCAACTTCTACTTATCCCACATTCAAGACACAAGATAATCTGGAAGTGGACACAAAAATAGGAAGTTGATTGCTATTAACTGGCTCATGCATTAGGTGCACAAAGGAGCTTTCAGATTAAAACACAATAAAACAAATCCGAGTGGAGGCGTCTGAGGTGAAAAATAAGAAAGGAATTTCCAGAGGTTACATTAGGACTCAATTAGAGGCTTGTGTCAAATCATTTAAAGGTTTGAGGTTAATCCGAGAGAGAACTGGCTCCTCTTCATTCCTCCAGCTCGCGTTCGTTAATGTCCTTAGACCTGGGCTTTACTTTTCCACTGTGCGCCTGGTTTAAATTACAGCTAAATTACCAAAGATTAGATGAAATCCTATGTTCTGGTTTATTATTTTAAATTTTACTGTATGTAATTTTAAAACATTACGGCCTCTTCCATGCAGTGTATTCAGTTAAATTACATTTAAGAACTTTGCTATATTAATTCAGCAATATTCATATTTTTTTCCATTTTAATAGGTTTTGTATTTTAGCAGCAAATATATTGTGAGCTATACAATACTGTGTATTTTCACAAGCTACACACACCTGTCCATTCATTTTTTTAATGTAATTTACTTACATGCAGCAGGCCAACATTTCACTGGCCTTTAGGGTTTCACATAATTTACTTAAATGTAAAATTAAATAACCCACATTAAACACTTTCTTGCTTTCATTCAATGTAAAATGCAGGGTTCTTGATAAGTTGACCAAAATTAGAGAAGCCACATGCGAGAAGTGAAAGCAAACACTTTTTTTGCTAATTAAAACATAACTTAATAAACACAAAGAGCTCTTTTGGCTCAGTATTTACAGGAGTTTGACCAGATATTGTTCTTGGTCAGAGGCAGGAAACCACACACATCCACTCCCTATCTCTGCCTGACGCTCACACCAGCCACACTTGGCTTTGCTTGAGCTCCAATAACTTGAACTACGCTGCCAAATGGAATTTAAAATAATAATAACAATAATAAATAAATAAAAACTCTGAAATTCACTGTACAATAAGTCTTTAAAGTCATATTTAAAATTTATATGTTACATTATTTTATTACTTTTCACAAAACTTTTTGAACACATTGCTGTAAATAAATCTCTCCTTAATTGCTTTTAACACTACATATTTTTTCATGCAAACCCACTCACTCTTTCACTTCAGCTAAGAATTAAGCTGGTCAATTGAATATATTTATTAATTCATTTAAATTATTTTAGTTATACTTTATATTATCAAGAACAGATGAATAAATTTATAAAACCTATTTTTCACAGTGTCTAAAGCCAAACAATGAAATCATTACACAGTCTGAACAATCCTCCAAAGTACAAACTAACCACATCTCAGTCAATCACTGACATATGCCAAGTAAAATATAAACAGTAAAACTGAGCCAGCCAAAACAGCCACCGATAATCTACAGTCCAAACCCTGCGCACCGCTTATAGTGTGTATGATCTTTTATGGTGGAAGTTGTGTTACCTTCAGGTACAGCGTTTGTTACTCCAAAATGAAACGACACAAACACGAGGGACGCGGCGGTCAGGTCAGTGTGTGGACGTGCATACCTACACACCTTACGCACGACCAATAAAGTTGCAAGACTTTTAAAAGAATTGTGCCCATTGATTGCATTTTAGAGTGCACCATAAATGATCCAAAAGTGTCACTTTAGTGCAAAAAAGTCATTCAAATTGGCTACACTGATTATATTCATTTGAGACGTCTTCAAACATTTTAAATTTAAAAGGAAAAAAAAAATACGCACAAAAAAAAAAAAAAAAAAAAAAAAAAAAAAAAGGAAAAAAAAAAAAGCGCCGTGTGTTAACAATAAACGAAAGCAGAGCCCTGTAAATTGAGCTGATATTACTATTTATAATAATAATAAAAGGCTGTAATACCTGAGTAAGACAAATAGGAGAATACATGATGAGGCGGCTACGGTCAGGGACGGTAAATTACTTCTTCAATTGATTTCTCCCTGATCACTTTATCGCGCCATTCCAGGACCAGAGCGCGCCGTGCAAGACTATGGAGCTATCCGCGTAAAACAGCAAGGAGCAAAAGGGGTATCCAAGAACATCCGTGAGTTTTCCGAGATCCAAAGATTGTCGTCTCCGCAGAGAAGGGAGAAATAAAGCAGAGGACAGGGAGCACAGGGTAATAAGCACTTGCAGATGTACAACTGGTCGCGGTGGCCGGTGCAAACGCTGCGTACTCCCGTGCTGCGTATGGGCTCGTAGCGCGTCTCCGTGGAGTGATACGTGGTTCATAAAAGCATGGTGAACAGCTTCAGAGAGCGCCGAGTCTCTGATGTTCAGCCCTTCTTTAGACTAAGTTGATATGAAGTCAACCGGTGCACCTTCGCTCCTGCGCGATTCCAGCAAATCAGACCCAACTTTTCTTTTTTTTTTTTCACCCACGTAATTACACAGTCACACTCCTCCTCCTGCCGCTGCTCAGTACACACACATATAAGCCCTATGCACTGTCCTGTGCCTTCTCCACTCCTCAAACACGCTATTCATTCACTTCTGACGACAATTAGGCTTGGACAATCCTCCTTCAGTGATAATTTATCAGAATACAGTTTTCCTGGACCCTTGGGCAGTTTGCTTTTGCAGAGTCAACAAACTCCTTTTGCCCAGTTTGACCCCGCGCAGGGCAATGAATAAACTCCACAATGACTTTCACAAGAACAAAATAGTTATATCATAGTGACATTTAAAACTACAATAAAGCAGCAAAGTTATGAGTTAAAAAATAGTTATGAGTTTGACATTTTATTTTGGGGACATTATTAATTTATGTATATTTTATGAACCTCGGTTATACAGGCTTTGGAATTTACTACAAATAAAATACTGTGAC
>JACN01078604.1:0-13987 GCA_000787155.1 Scartelaos histophorus | reverse complement strand
ATTTTATTTATTTTTATTTATTTATTAGATTTTTTTTTAAGAACAGTACAGTAGGCAACCTCCTGGAGGTAGCACATCACCAACGCAAAACCATGGAAATAAAAATGTAAAATCTTTGGGAACCAAACTTGAGAAAATTACAGCCAAAGTAACAAACTTTCTTGGTATTCATGTTATAGTATTTTTTTATTTTTGGCTAAAATGTTACTTCACCGAAGATACAGGGACACTAACACTGAATACATTTCCTAATGTAAAGAAATGTACATTGTGTAAAGTGGCAGTTGCAACTGACATTTGCTTTCATGGCGGCACGGTGGCTGAGTGGCCTGTGAACAGTTTATGATCAGGGACCACTGACCGTCAGTCCCTCCCTCCTGTGGCTCACTACCTGCAGAGGGGCTCATAGGGTCTGGGTCTGGTGCACAGAGTAAGGGGCAGTGCTGCCCTCGCGACCCAGTCGGATTAAGCAGGAGAAAATGTATGGATGGATTTCTTTTCATTTTAACTGCCTACAAAATGCATAAATGCAAAATGTAGGTAAAGGAACCTAATGTGAGAAAATAATTGTAAAATTGACAGACCAGCAGTGTGCACCTTATCTGAGTGTGTCTATGTGAGCAGATCTCTCCTTTAATCTTTAATCATATTTTCTATTGATGTTTGTAGATTTTCCTTTATTAAGGGACTAGTTGCTCCTGTTTTTTCTTTTTTGTCTGGAGAAAAGACACAACTGACTGTACACAAATGTTTCTCAAACTGTGGTACATGTGCAATGTGTCCATTTATTCCTTTTATGACTGAATATGAAACATTTAAAAAATATTCTTTCACCAAGATTTCATGTTTGTTTGCAAAGTACAATGTAATTAATCAAGCTGTGCTAAGAACTTTAGTGTAGTTTTATTTGCAAGATAAAGTCAGAAAATGAAAAAAATTAATATAAGATTCGGTGTAATCAGTCCAATCCAACAGGTGGAGTCACTGGTATGACTATGTCTTTTTAAACCATAAATGTTTATTGTTTATATTGTCACTGTTCTTGTCCGTTTAAAAAAAATGTCCTCAATAAAGATGAACTTAAATTGTGCACACACCAGGTCTGATTTGCTTCAGGAATTTATTATTTAAATTTACAACAAAGTGACTGATCAAACATTACTTCTAACAGACAGGATGGTGAGATTAGGCGCACTGAGGGGTGCACTGACACTCCACATGTGCCAGTGTGTCCAGCTCCACGTCTTTACTCTTATTGTAGATGTTGTCTGTAGAGGACAGGTTTGAATCTGCACCAGAGAATAAACAGGACAGTTATGTTTTGGTTCCTTAGGAAAAAAACATGAAATTTGATGCTGAGGCTCACCAGAAGGTATGCAGTGGTAGCCTTTTCTGATGGTTTTGGTTTTCAGTGGGTTACAGCCAGGAACACAACGCAGAACTGGCTCAACTGAGTAACACTTGGAAGGTACGCCATAGTGACTGAACTTTCCTTCCAACTTCACGGATACCTGCTGAAGCTTGCAGCCTGAAAAACCAAAAAGAATGACATTTTCAGTCAATATTTGGCATCCACACATTCAGTCTCAATTAGTATTTTGAAGTAGTTCTGTATTAAATATTTATAAACAGAAACTAATTAATCTGAAAACTAATACTAAAGATAGATACTAATTTGTGCATGTATCAATACTGAAAAAATAGAGCAAAATATGACATTTCCTGGAGGTTTTAGTGTGGTTTAGATCTACTGTACTTCTGAAATGGACCTAATATAAAACGACACATAAAAGACTATTCATCTGTGATTTTCTGTTGTCTAAAAAGTGTGTTTTTTATTCATTGTGGTATGAAAATCAGTACTGCAAATCAAGCCTTTTTCAAAAGTATAAAATCAAGTTTGAGATTTTAGTATTTAGATTTTAAGTCTCCAATTGAAATTTAAGCTTGAGTACTTCAGTAGTACTAACCTTCCTCATTGCGGCAGGTATTACCAGACAGAGTCCAGCTGTGGGCGTGGCTATCGGCATCAGAGACAACACGACTATTAGGTGTGCGATACTCCTCTCTGAACTCCCCGTCAGCACGGCCGCACAAGCCACAGGTCTTTCCCTTCATGAGGTCAGAAACTACAACCTGTGATGGATGGACATGGTTAAAGAAGCAGTAACTTTATTGGTGTTTTTCATCCAACAACTGTTCGTCATTGCTTTGTATGGATTGTATTAAAATTAATTAAAATGTACTGAGCTTCCAGGTATTCAGTTACAGGTTTACTGAAAAAATTTAATAAATCTTGAAAAAAAATGATGATGATAGATGCCACGTTGCCAGACTGTTGAACATTTCAGGCAAATCACGTAGCGGACACAAAATTACACTGAGCACCTTTAAGTCTAGAGTAGTAATATCAATCCCCAGCCTTACCTGTTGGACTTCTCTATCAAAGGAGAGTTCCTTGAGACCATGCTCATGAGCATTAAGAACCACACCATTGCCTCTGCGCTGAATTATCACTCCTAAAATAAAAACGCAGGGTTAATGATTTTGGAGCTTTATATTTCAACAAAAAGAGGAAGTTTGGACCTTACCAGGGGCCAACTCCAGCTTCTCCTCCGTGACTTGCTGTTCTCTTCCATTCACTGTAACCACAATACTGCCGTTCTTCTCTGCAATGTCCACAGTCCTGTCCAGAACAATTGAAAAAAGTGAAACTGCTGACTGAGAAACTGGGATACAACCTTTTTGCACGAATAGGACAAATGAACAACAATCAAGGACATATTTCTATGCAGAATTATCACAGTCATCCTAGTGACTAATAATAATATTTAACACAGATGGACGGCTGCTAAAATGAATACTATTAAAGGCTGATTTTGTAGTTATGTAACAAGTTCTATAGTCCCAATAGTACAAATTCTTAGGTCTGTTTAACATTTGTGAATTTACTTTTTAGGTACAATGTCACTGAGGAAATGCTGACTGGACTATGACACTCTACAATGTAAAAAACACTCATTGTAATGGTTTTGCAATGACACAGTCCAATAAAAACTAAAATATTATGAGCAATGTTAAGAAGGGTCACAGTTGTACTTACAAGTGTGAAATGTGGACACGGAGTTCGCGCCGTGTCTGTGAGCCCTCTCTCCTCACCAGGATAATGAATCGGACTTGCTCAGTACAGTCCTGGGCCAGAACCTGGTAGCAGGATTCAGGCACTGAGCTTTCACGCTTTGCCTTGTTGAAACTGATCAGGAGATTTTGCCTCATAGTACAGCTCACTACAAGAAGGAAGACGGTTCATGTTCTTATATCAAGTTGAAACTAAAAGCAAACACCTTTCTTATTTTTCTTACTGTCATTGCCCCTGGAAATCAGGTACACAATCTTTGAAGCCCAGTTGTCGTAGGACTGCAGTTCAGAAGATGTTTCTTTCAAAGGCAGGGATATGGGAAGAGTCGTGCCCAGGCTCTGGATGACTCTCTGTAGTGACATTTATAACACATGTGCATTAGAATGGACAATTACTAATCACATAGAGTGACAGAAATGACAGAAATCTAAATATAATATAATATAATATAAAAGTAGACATTGTACCGTTGGGGTCCTCAGCAGAATATCAAGTTTTGTCTCAGAAACAAGCACCATTGTGAGTTTAATCTGCCTAACCACCTCTCTGGTCTTTGTACTGTTGACCCCATATTGCTGAAGGAAGTTTCCAAGACGAGACATCCTGAACACAAGCACCACATTTTACTAAGGCACACATTTTCTCAGGTTTGTAAAGTGAGTAAATCAAAATATTTTCTGACCTGGAGATGTAGCGCTTAAATGTCTTGGGAATATTTTTCCAGTCCAGTTCCAGACGAACAGCCATGTTTTCATTCACACGGCCGGTCTCAGCACGGACGTCGGTGCGGTACTCGTTGCAATCCCGACCCCATGCAAATCTGGCCTAAACATAAAACAATATAAACATGTTATAATAGTTTTTTTCAAATGGGAAACAGTTTAAGAAAAGGCAAGAGGTACCATGAGTTTGTGGTTGCTCAGAGCGACACCATCAGCACTGATGACAGGCTTAGAATCAGCCAGTGTGCCAAAGGTAAACTGAATTCTCCTGTTGTCTTTGTCAGTGTAAGTGGCGACCTGGTATCCCTGAGTCTTGTGGTCGGCTCTTTTAGCGCGGACGACAATACCCAGACTAGGCAGCACTCTTTCTGACAGGAATCTGTCCTAATAAAAACAATGCACAAAAATTGTATTCTTACTAATCATTATGTATATTAATTTCTTCTTGTATTCACAGAGTTGAAATGCAATGAAAAATAAGTAAATTAATTAAATACCTTGTTGTAGATTTCCTCAAAACTCTGTGCACTACTCTTGCTCTGTTGAGACAGTTGAGCACTGGCTCGAGAATGCTATAAAAAAATGTTTTTAATACAACTTTCAAGTTAAAGAACTACTGCAACAAAGGATCTACTCTCAAATAAAATCACCTGGTGTTTGTGATCCCTTTTAAACTTGACCTCGTACATCTCTTGCTGCAAAAGATGAAAGTTTTGATAAAACATATAGTTTGCATATATAGATTCAAATTACTTGAATTCAGAATTCATCTTAATTTCTGCAGTAGTAATGAACTTGTTTAAAAATGTTTCTAACTTGAATTCATTGCTTCTTTTCATTGCTAAAATTTCTTCTTTACTTTACTTAAAAAGGCTATTATCATTATTTTGATGATGAGATTATTTAGATTATTTTTTACTTTTCATGCTTCATTTTTTTGTATTTGTGTATTTTGTATTTTGTCAGAAATACACTGAAACCACTGAAATATTTTACACCACACCACAATTTAATCTCTTCAAAATTATTTGAATTCAAGTCCTATTTACTGATTCTAGACATTCATTTTTGCACTTTAAAGCGATGGGCTATTTGCCATGAGTACTTACATGCACACGAGAGCTTCTAGAGGAGCTTGAGCTGGATGAAGATCTGCTGCTGGAGCTGCTGCTGCTGCTGCTGCTCTTATGGCCGAGGGTCACCTGAGGTCTGGACTTGCGGCTGGCCTGACTGCTACTGCTGCTCCTGCTGCTGGACTTTGAGGAGGAGCTGACACTGGAGGTGCGACTTGACCTTGAGGAGCTGGAGGAGCTAGTGCTGTTCTTTAGTCCAGGAGCCAGGATCTTTCTCAACTTCATCAGGACGCTCTTGTCCTCCAGGATCTCCTCCGCCTGTGTGATGGTGACCTTTTGAATGATGTCTGCGGCTTTGTCTCCAAATTGAATCTCAATCTCGATCTGGTCCACTGGACTTTCACCAGCTACAGTCAAACACAAAACAAATCCAATCTATAGACAGTGACTACAATGCTAAGACTGGGGACTTGTGTGAGCTATGATAATGTGGAAAGAGCCGCGTCACATCATCAAAATGTGGAAGGAGAAGATGATTTGGTGTATATAGATGTCTTCAACTGTTTAAAGTTTTTGTTCTCACTGTTTTTTATTCTTATTTTGTCTTAGACTTATTGAATATTCATGTTTTTCCAATATGGAGGAAAGGGTTGGACTTCATACCGAGCTGGTGATCATGTGACCTACCCAAGTCATCCAGACTGTATTTGCTATCTCTTATCTAAGCAAACACACCTTCAGTGTAATAAATATTGGACTGATCACATGTGTCTGGCTAATTTTGATATTGGAAGGAGTATGAATATGGAAAGAGCCTGACTCTCTAACACAGGAGAGGATGAAGAATGCTGTGTGATAAGACGTTAGGGTGAGTAACTGTACGGAATAAAGAAGTGATATTTAAATCATAAAACAATGATCACATCAAATAATTAATAATGCTAAAGAAATATACTGCAAGGCTCACCAACTAACTGTATACAGTATACATACCTCGGGCAACTTCAACAATAATGTGGTGTTTTCCAATCATGGCGTACAAAGGAGAGTTATTGATGGACTGAGCATTAAAAGACTGAATCACGGAGCATACTTTGAATCCAAGGGTCTCAAATAAGCCACATATCTTTTTCTCTTTTGAAATCTTGATTTTGTTGGTCACTTTGCGTGACATGACAGAGGAGAGCAGCTCTGATGACTGGAAATGTAAAAAAATGGCATTCAGACATTTTGGAATGTGTTCAGTTGTCTTGTGAAGACATTTAATACCTACCACAACAACGCCTTTTGAGCTTTTTGAAGAGCTTTTTGTAGAGCTTTCTGAGGAGCCCTTGTTTGCTTGCTCAGCTGGGATCACAGAAATGGTTTTGGCAGCTTGGAGATCTTCCACATTTCTGACAAGAGCCACAGTATCAGCACTGTAGAAGAAACAGAAGAAAACGTTAAACTTAGTCACAAAAACAAACAAATTAATATACTGAGAGAGGTCAGAGGGAAAGCTCCATACCGCACAGAGGCAACTTTGTCAATGCTCTCGACTGGCAGCAGATTCAGCTTGAAGTTGCCTTTGTTGATTTCAAGTCTTGCCTCAAATTTAGCAGGAACAACTGCATGGACCTGTGCCCTGAACATCAGAGCAGCCTGGACAATCTGTGTGTTGACTCCCATCACAGCATAGGTGTGCATGGCAACACTGTGAGAGAGAATAAACACTGATTTATATCTTTTATTTTATCATTTAAAGAAGAAAAAAGGTGTGTCAGAGTACCTTGGAATGACTGAACCACTAAGGTTGATGTCAGACTCAAGAAGCTGCCATGGCACGAAGTTCTCAGGCAGAGAGGGTGTCACAGTAGCTTGAACTATGAAAAAATACAATAATTTTTATACACAGTATACACTGAAATAAAAGAGTCTGTGAGTGAAGTCATACGGTTGACAGAGGCCCCAGCCACAGCTGTAGTGTAGAAACTCATCTCCATAGGCAGACCAATAGTTGTGGGCATGATGCGCCTGGCCTCAGACAAAAGCATGGGGAAGATATAATATTTATGCACTGAGGACAGCAGCTGACGCAACAAGTCCTTTCCTTTGTTGCTAATTTCTGGGCTTCTGACCACCTAAAAAACACATGTTAATGTGAAACAAAATCCACCTAATATGTGCAATATATTCGTTTAAAGACACATTTACATCAACAATATAATCCATAAGGTCCTTGTCGATGTTGGTAAAGGCAACTTCCTGGTCAAAGAGTTTGATGTAAGCTGAGGCCAGAGGTTTGGGGGTTGGTTCAGCCTTCCAGTCATTGAACTGTGAGGAAAATATATGTTTAAATAATGTTTTTGTGAGACTTATATAATAAAAAATAACAAAGGAATCATACCGCCTTGAGAATGTTCTTCATCTTAGCAATTCTGTCTTTAGAATCTGGATATTGATTAAACTTCAGAAGCACCTCCTGCAGTCCTTCAGCCCGCACACCTAACTGAAATATTAAATAATATGTTTATAGTTTATGTGTAACAAGTATTGTGTTTACATGACTTGTGTTTTACAAATGTTTTTGTACCTCTAAAACATCAGTATAAGCCCCAGTGGCATAGGCACGTGCTTTGGCCACCATGGCTCTGGGGAAGATGCTCACTGCATTGTTGATAATGTAGGCACTCCCAGCCACTCCCATCATCCACTTGTCTAATAGGCACAAACACAACAATTTTTCATTTAATTTGTCTGGCTGCGATGAGTGAAGTCCACGTGTACTTACCGTGGAAGGCATTCACATACAGAGCTCTGCTGTAGCGCAAACTCAATGAGCTCAATTTAGGACTTAAAATCCTTACAGCCACATTACAGGCAGCAGCACTGAAAGACAAGAGTATGTTTTAAATAGCCTTCACCTATTAAACACAAGCTCCTAGAATAGTGTTGCTTCTCTTACACAGAAAGCATGTCAGGGGCCGTGCTTTTGGACAGGGCCTTCATGTAGGTGTACACAAAACTGGCGACCTGCAAACTGGGCTCATTCAGCACAGAGGCTGCGACTACATTCACCATAGCCATGGAGGGATAGCTCTCAAACATCACAGCAGCAGCAGTAATACGCAGCTCAGGGTGATTCTTAGTGTTTTTTAACAGTCTCAGGACCACTGGTTGGACCTTAATGATGACAAAATACAAAATGTAAGTACATATTAAAAGAAATCTGAATCTTATTTAGTCTTAAGTATGTACCATCCTAGGTGCTTTCTTTGCCATGTTCTTCAGTGCAGCGACAGCCTGAATCTTCAAATGCAGAGGCAGATGTTCAGCCGCTGTACCAAAATCAGGCAGGAACTTCTGAATAGTCTTCAAACTTCCAATATGTCCAGCGTTACCAATAGCTTTAAGGGCAATGATTAACCTGTCTGTCTGAGCTGCATTTTCAATAGCATAGTTATGAAGAGGCTGTGAGAAAAAAATAAAATATGATTGAGCATCCAACACTATTTAGTATTTTAGTGTGCTGTATTTTTACATATCATAAACTACTCACCTTGACCAGTTCAACAATGCAATCCCTTTCTTCCACGCAGTATTTTGCAACCAGGGAACCATAGCCAAGCATAACAATGTCCCGGTAAATGAAGAATGTAAAATCTTTCGCTCCCATTGCCTTCTCCCTCTCAAAAATGACATTCAGAAGCTCCCTAGCTTCATGCATGACAGCTTGGTCAGCTGTTACCATGTGGAAGGTAGACATTAAAGCATTAGTTGCTTCCACAAATGATTCCTGTGGACTGCTTAGTAAGTTATTCCTGATGAATTTCAGAGAAACATGACTTCCCAGAACAGGGATAGCACTCAGGATCCAGGGTCTAAAAAACAGGCATTAACTTGTAAACAATATTACATTTTAATGATTGTATCAAAGATGTAATTGTGTTAATTTTACCTGTGAAAAGGCTTTGCTTTATGATTTCTCCACAGAGTTTCAATTGCATCATAACCAAGCATGCGCATGAGTTGGGTGAGTTCAATAAACTTCAGTGGGGCATCTTCATGAATCTTTTCAACATTGTGGCTCTTCAGATGCTCCAGAGTCTCAACAATCTACAATGAACAGAGCCAAATCAGCTATCTTAAAAAAACCAAAAAACAAAAAACAGTATAATGGAGTCAATTTTACCTGAGCGTCCACATTTTTGATTCTTAGCAACTGCACTGGATTCTGGAGGAGTTCAGCACCAAACTCATATTGCAGGGACCCTCGCTGGCGATATTCAGCACCGATGGGCTGAACTGGTACATTTGTGACATCCATAAATCTCAGCTTTTGTCTTGAAACAAAATTGGCATTTAATTTAATAAATGTGTAATTAATATTTTAATGGTGTAATTATTTCTGTACATACTTAGATTCTATCTGGGCAGCGCCTTGGAGAACATTAAATGGAGAGAACTCAATGATCTCTTTAGTTTTCACTTCCTCAATCTGAGTACCACCAGCAGCTGTGCTCTTCAGGATGTAGTTTGTCACTGTTGCACCATTCAAGGTCTTGGGTCTCTGCAACGCCAAAAGAAACTTTAGTTTACAACACATCAGAATTCATATGAAAACTGGTGAGCAAACATACTTACACTATGGCCTTCATGGTATTTCTTCATGTAAGCCAAACCAATGTCTTTTATAACCTTGTCCTGGCATTGGCTCAGATCCTTTTCTTTTGTGATGAAGTAGCGACCAGCACTCTTGTCCTCAGTGATGACATAGTCGGTCAGACATACACCATGCAGCCCAAGCTGTAAAAAGACACATGTAACAGATACTAAAACTAATTCATTTAAGACATACATATGACCTCATATGGTCTTAAACCTTCTGCCTGTACCTCCTGCAGGTCGTAGATGTCCTGAGTTTTCTTGATGTTCAACTGAAGGATGTTGATGATGCCTTTGAAGATGTTCAAGATGGTGGTAGACACGCCATTTGGTGCAAATACTTTTCCCACGACGCCGTTGACGTACTCAAACCTAACAGGGGTCTCGAGCTGAGCAGTCAGGGCTTCTTTTAACTTAGCAGACTCAGTGTATGCATCATTTGGCCAGACACCATTGTACTCAAAGATCTTAAGGTCTGAAAGCTACAAAATAGTTTGTTAGTAATGGTACCTTTTACAGAATAATTCCAGATATGCCACTGTTCATTCATAACACAGCTATACCTTCATCAAGAAGTTATCCTGAGCTTCTGCATATATCCAGACTTTGCTTTGGATTTTCAGACCTGCTCTTGCAAGACCTTCCTCTGGAAGACCTCCCTGAATCTCTGCATCATAGATGTACCTAAAAGTCTTTCCAGCGGCAAACTCAGGAACTGCAATGACAGATTAAAAATATTATAATATTTAGTAGTAATAAACCTAGGTAAGGCAGGACTAACAACAATCTTACCCAGATTGACTTGGTTTGCCACTGCAAAAAAGAGGAATAAAAGGCATTGTTAATTCCATTCATTGTTCACATACAGATAAAAAATACACATAAAATGGTCAAATCCTACCTGCAAGGGCCACAGTGAGCAGGAGCACAAACACCCTCATGGCTGATGAATGAATGTGAAGAGCCTGAGGTCTGGGCTTCCTTTTAAAGCCCCTTGGTGCTGACTTGACAACAGAAATGCATCAGTAAATCAACACAGATTTTAATGTCACAGGTGTTATTCTGCCCTGACCATGTACATAAAACAAACAGAAATCTGTTGGAAATGTCATTGACAAAAAGTTGCCATAACCTGACCATTGGACCTGATAGAGGGATGCCTGTTTTTCACAATATGAAGAGCAAAATTAAATTCAACTTTACATTCGGAAAAAATATATATATATTTTTTTTTTACGTTACGCTTTAATACATTAATTTAGCTTCTACTTTCGGCTTCACGTTAATGTTTTGTCCCTTATGTCGCTCCGTAGAAAACCAGCTGATGTTATTTACTTCTACTTCCTTATTTTGAAAACTTGTGAGTCGCGCGTGATTTTCCCCAAATATTAAGCTTTCCAAAATGTCGTGTTTTATCGGGCTTTTGTTCTCTTTATTTCTGCTCGGCGGTGCTTCTCAGGACTGTCCGTGTGAAAGGCCAGACTTGTGTCAACCAATTCACCCGCAGAGGGACTTTGAGGTAAATTGCATTTATTCTTCAGAAAGAGGAAACACATAATTAATGTTGGCGGTGTTGACAGGTTTTCGTGTTTGATGTGGGCGCTAAAACTTGGAAGTCGTATAACTGGAGCATGGTGACTACTGTGGCAGCATTTGGCAAATATGACCCTGAGCTGATGTGCCACGCTCATTCAGTGGGAGCCCGACTGGTACTTAAAGGTAAAATTGTCTAGTAAAGGTTATAATTTATGCTTTAATCAGATATGAAGCATTAATATAATTTCCTATTAAAGGCGACGTCCTTCTTGCTGATATTGTTGACCAGAACAACAGAACAACCTGGATAAAGGAGAAGGTGGACTTAGCCAAGCGTCAGTTTATGGATGGAATAAACCTGGATGTTGAACAGGCGGTGGAGCTGGGGTCAGCAGAGTACACAGCTTTGACAGAGCTGGTCAAAGAGACCGCCGAGGCCTTCCACACTCAGATACCAGGCTCTCAGGTCAGACGTGTCGCAACAACACAGCGTATGTTACAACAGTGTCACAAATCCAAGCATGTTAATAATTGTTTTTTGTTTTTTCATCAAAAGGTGTCTTTTGATGTGGCGTGGTCACCGAACTGTATTGACAAGCGCTGTTATGATTACATCAGTATTGGAAAATACAGCGACCTCATCTTTGTCATGTCTTATGACGAGCAGAGCCAGATCTGGGGGGACTGTATAGCAATGGCAAACGCACCACTTGAACAGACGCTCAATGGCACGTGTTAAATAAATGAAGAATGCACCAACTATTTTTTATTTATTTATTTTTTCAAAACGTATTCATGTTTTCAATTTCCCAAAGGTTATGACCAGTTTTTGAAGCTGAACATAGATCCTAAAAAGATTATCATGGGTATACCATGGTATGGATATGACTACCCCTGTCTCAATCTGTCTCAGGTGAAAAAATTTAATTTATTTTTGCTCCTTTGCTTCTGTGTAATGCTGCAATTGTCATCCAGACCAACTAATAACAGGTTAATTAGTAACTGTATCCAATTACACGTCGTTTTAGGAAGACATCTGCTCCATAGAGAAAGTTTCTTTCCGTGGAGCTCCTTGCAGCGATGCCGCAGGCTCACAGAAGCCTTACAGCTGGATTATGAAGCAAGTGAACAGTTCTCTGACTGGCCGCCTGTGGGACAGCAAGCAAAAGGCCCCGTACTTTAATTACATGGTACAGACAAATTCCATTTAGTGTTTTAAATGAGTTTTTTATTTTATGTATTATGTTTCTATGTGGCATTGTGTCTTATTCCAGCTTTTCTTCTATTGTAGGATAATAGTGGACAGATCCACCAGGTCTGGTACGATGACCCAGAGAGTCTTTGCCCAAAAGCAAATGCAGTGATGTCCAAAGGTTTGAGAGGCATTGGCATGTGGAACGGTAACATCCTGGACTACAGCAGTAATCCAGTTGCTCAGCAGCAGACTGCTGAGATGTGGAATGCCCTTTTAGGATGCTAGCCTTGGTACCCTATACCAACCTCTCCAAGCTTTTATTCACTGTTGAGTGAGCCCTTTGTTGGGCTAACGAGGGGTATGTGAATGCACTGACGACACTTCAGATTTCACTGCTTCTGTTTCAGTCGGTTTCACTTCGTGTCAGCTCAAATAAAGACATTTTTTGTTCATAAGGGTTTTTTTTTCTTCTTCAAACAATAGCCCAACAGAGAGTTGTATTCTCATTTTCCATTTTAATAGATAAAAATATATACAAAATAATTCTACATTTGAACAGATGAGCTGTATTTGTGTGCTCTGTTTCGTGGGGTTGGGGTATTTCCAAAGCCCAAGTAGGCCACAGTCCGTGGAGGAGATGACTGACTCTTCTTTTGAGCCAGTTCTGCTTTTAGAGATCTCAGTTCTGTGGCAGCTTGTTTCCTTAACTGTGCAGTGGTACAGTAACATAAAAAGGTTCATAAAAGCACAAATGTACATGAATAAAAAGGGTTACCTTAATTTCTGTTAGCAGTTTCATCTTGGCATCTTCCACTTTCCTCTTTAGATTCTCAATCTCATAGTTTTCAGTCATTATTTGTATTATAAGTTCATTCTGAAATAACAAGCATCTCAGTACATGGGTTTATGTCTTTGATTCGACCACACAAAGTTTACCTTGACTGAGGTTCTGCCCTGTCTCTTGGGGTTGCCTCTGTTCTCCCTGGCATGGAGCTGATGGAGAAGTTTACTGTAAAATGTTTCCAAATCTTGTCGCACATTTCTCAGGCTTTCCTCCAATGGAACAGTGGCTTTTTTTGTTTCAAAGTATTTCTTTTTCCAGCCATCTCGTGCTGATAGGAATCAGCAGAAATGTGTAATTACATTACATTACATGTAATATTTTTCAATATTTAAAGGTGCACTATGTAACTTCTCTGGTAGAGGGTTTGTCGGCTGTTTATATCCAATGTGTGTTTCTTTGTATCAGAAGTTTAGTAGAAACCCCTGTAATGTTCCATGGTATAGCTTTAACCATATAATTTTATAGGGACAAGCAGATAACACCACAGGTCAGATCTGTGAAGAGGCTAAGCCGTTCACAGTAAGAATTCATGTTTATCAAAGTATTTCTACCAACAAAACCACATGTAATTCATTAAATAAAAGGGTTTAATGCCATACAGTGGAACATTCTGGGAAAACCAAATGGAGACATGTAGAAAAGTGACATAGTGCACCTTTAAATCTTTTTTACCCACCTTGGTTCCGCCGGTGTCTGTTCTGTGCCAACAAATCTTTACCTTTCCTGAGCAGCTCTTGTCTCATCCATTCAAGCTGCCTCCTTTCCTCTCGCACCATTTTGATTTCTTCTATCAGGTCTTGTTCTTAGATTAGACATGTTACTGAGCCTTATTAG
>KN520322.1:30082-49458 GCA_000787155.1 Scartelaos histophorus | reverse complement strand
GGTCAGCCTCCTCTTCCCCACGCACACCTCGGGCTCCTGCTGGGCGAGCGAGGGTGGGTCTGCGGGCTCTGGGGGCTTCTGGGAGGACGGGCCCCTGGCGCTGATGTGGATGTCCCCGGCCCGCGATGTGCTCACTGTGCCTGCAGAGGAGGAGGAGCAGGGCAGCTGACCCATGGAGTGTCCGGTCTGGAGCTGTGCAGAGAGGGGCAGAGAAGTAGAATGAGGGATGGTGAGACAGAGAATGAGAGGGGCAGAGAGAGAAGTAGAGTAAGGGGTGGAGCGGTGGTGAGGAGAGGGGGAGGAAAAGGAAATGAGGGAGGGATGGAGAAAGAGGGATGAGCAGAGTGAGAGGTGAA
Source organism: Scartelaos histophorus (assembly GCA_000787155.1). Taxonomy (NCBI): domain Eukaryota; kingdom Metazoa; phylum Chordata; class Actinopteri; order Gobiiformes; family Gobiidae; genus Scartelaos; species Scartelaos histophorus. The sequence continues at coordinate 49,102 of KN520322.1, read as the reverse complement.
GAGAGGGGAGACAGAAGAGCAGAGGAGAGAGAGCAGAGAGAGGCACAAAGGAAAGGACAGAGTGAAGAAAGGGGAAAAGAATGGGAGATAAGGGAGGAAAGATGAGGGAGAAAAAGGAGCAGAGGGAGGTGGAGAGAGTAGAAGTAGAAGAAGAGGTGGAGGGGGGTGATCTGTGTGGGAATCACGCCGACTCATCACTGCTGACTCACTGTTCTATGGACATCTATAAGTGCCACAAAAGACCATCTTAAATGTGTTGAAATTGCTTTAATTAGAATTGAACTTGATTTGAGTTCATTTCAACTTGTCCAAGAGTGAGACTTCACACATCATGTGCCATTTTCACTTTAAAAAAAAAAAAACTTATAATGCTTAAAATCAAGTCATCCAACAGACGTGTGGAGTATTGAAATCTACTCAAATCAGGACACAAATCCTAATTCAAACTATTTAAACGTATTTAAGGTAACTGAATGAAGCCATGCCAACGACAGCTCAGTGTTCTTCAGTTTCCAGCTCAGGTCTCGCAGCAGATGCCACAAGGCCACACATGACATGCCGCTCCAAACCTCTTCAAACCACAAGCATCCAGGCAAGACATTTGTGGTGTAGTTTTACCACCGTAGCCATTCCGACATCAGTCATCTACCAGCAGTGTGCCTCAGCAGGCTCATAAGGCCGGTTATGATAACACATTCTGAAGTGTAATACACATTCTGAAGTGCAATACATCGCTGATTTTAATCCGGACGATAAACAATAATACTGAGACTAAATGATGCCGCTGACACAATAACCATAAACCAGCATCATCCCAGTGAAACTCTTTCCGTGGGAACTGTATTGTTAAAATACATGAGCAGCAATAAATAGCAGAAATCTAACTGTAGTAAATAATGGGTCAAAGAAGTTATGTTTTCAACCCAAATCCAAATGATAGTGCAAAAAAATGTTCCCCACTAGTACTAAGAAAAAACATCCACTATAAATACTGAACCCCAAAACTAATCGTTCGATCTATCATGTATTTTACAATAAGTCAATATAATAATAATCAAGTTCTATGAGCGATCAGATCTCATTACACTAAATAAAACTATATAAAATGAGAACACAATTGACAAAAAAATGATTCAAATTAAATAAGGAGCAGAACTTCACTTTTTAGTAAAGAGCATTTATCTACCTGCTTGTCTCTATGGAGTTACCCACAGTATGGCATTAAACTTATAAAATGTGTATATTTAAGCGTTTTGAGCTTCTTGAAGGTAGAATAACACTATATAAATGTATAGTTGGGCTTGCCTCTTCACAGATCTGACTTGTAGCCTGGCCCATTTGGAGATGGATATGTTTAATGCTGTACTGAGGAATCTTCCTGGAAACAAAAGCTCTGTAGGAGTAAGTGGGAGCCAGGCTCTCCACTACAAATGTTCCACAGTGCAGCTTTAAAGCCTGTGCCCTGTTTCACAAACCATGACAGCCCATGCAGCACACACAGAGCAGACAGGAGCAGCCCTGTGCACACCAGATGAACCACAGGAACCAGGGGAGCCTTACATGGAGATGTCCTACAGGACTGTCACACAAGTCCAGCTCCTCCAACTCAGAGTCCGATGAGTCCTGGAGAGACAGACCACGTGAACCTATCTGAGGCTGCTTTTGGTCCAGTATACGGGGACCGGGAATGTGCCAGTTTGTACCCTGGTGTGCGATTCTCTTTAAGGTTAGGCTTATAGGATTACCTGCATCAGGACTAGTGAAAGAGCACATGACAACACTAAATACATTACTTTACTCAACTGTTTTTTATTAATTCTTTAATTAATTTAATTCTGCCATTAAAGTATTTAATATGAAAAAGAGGTGGAAGGGTTAGTAAAGGGGAAAAAGAATTAGATGGTAAATACTGTTTGAGAATGTCTGTGCTTCACCTCCACGTTGGAGTGGCTATCTCACCTGCTCCAAGTCCCCCAGGGTGATGGGCTGTGTCTGGTAGCGTGCGTTGGCTCTGCGGCCCCGGGGATCCGCTCTGGTCCTGGTGACCCGGCTGGGGGGCTGGGCCAGGCTGTTGAACAGGGCCATCTTTGCAGCCAGGCTCAGGGTGCTGCGGTCGGGCTCCTCCTGGATCTCCTCCTTCTCCTGGCTTTGGTGCTGGATCTTTGGCTGGGTAGGGGGCTGGATGTTTGGTTGTCTCTCCACAGGGGCCTCCTGTCTGGGGGGCGGGGCCACCTGGACCTCCATCATTTTTGGGGCTTCTCTGACCGGAGCAGTGAGCTGGGAAGCAGCCTGCAGGCATAGGGAGGAGAGGAGAAGGAAAGAAGGAAAGAGGAAGAGAAAGGAGAGTGTGTGGAGGAAATCACAGAGACAGAATTAGAGCGTCACACAGGTCCATAATAAGTATGCATCATTTGTTATGAGGTGGAACCTTCCTTAAACACAAATGTTGATCTTGGCTATAGCTGATGTTGGTTATGAGAACCTTGCTGCAGGATTAGTCTGAAGTGTATAGTAAAATATAAGAGGAAACCCAGACACAGACAGAACAATCAAACTCCACACGGGAGGCCCCATGCAGACTTCAAATCAAACCTGGAATCTTGTTGCTGTAAGTATACCCAAAACAGAGGCCACAAACAGAGAACCCACCCAGTACCTCACAGACAGACCCCACACATGCCACTCATTAGAGTCTAGAGTTATGCTTCACCTCAGAGTTAATAAACCAGCACACCACAGACACTGGGTTAGTTCCATTCTACCGAGCCTCAGGCCAGGCTGTACCTGTAGGCTACAGAGGGACTGAGGGGGCGGGGCATGGTTGTGAGAGCGCCCCCTGGCTGTACCACATCAGATTGGACACTACAGGAGGATGAACAGGGGGGCAGGGAGGTCAGGGTTCAGCATTTCACAATTCAGTGTTTTGTTTCTTAAACTTTCACTACAGCTGGTCAGATTCTGCACACATTTTGTATGCATTTACTAGTTTTAGCATCCTGATCATTTTCTAGCAGACTGAGCCAGGACACTAACACTCTTTGCAGATTCTTTTTTAAATATTTATACTTCATTCAGACTTCCTTTAACCCTGAGAATCAATAATAAAATACATTTGGAAAAGAAAAAACTGAGAGTATAGTCAGCGTGGGACTCACGTGGCAGCGATGACCACCTCCTCTGTGGTGACCGGCTGAGTCCTGGAGCGGTCCTGGCCTCTCCTCAGTCTCCTCTCCAGAGCAGCATTCCTGGAGCGAGGTTTGGGAGTGCCCCCGTCTATGCTCTTCTCCAGCTCCTGCTCACCACAGACGAGAGCAATGATAGAGCACACAAGCACACAAGATCAAGAACAAGATTTTAAGACTTTTTGCTTCAGTTTATGGTGTAAATTATCGACCTGTTCTGAAGCGCTGACATTTGAGGAACAATTCCAATTATGTCTCACCTGTTGCTTCAAAACTTTACATGATTAATGTAGTTTTTTTTTTTAGATAGAAAACTGAATAGAATAGAAATGAAATGAAATTATGGTTTCTAAAGTTTTATATAGGCCTTTAGTTGCTTTGATTTTATTAGTATTAAGAAGTCTTATATGGACTACTGCAGAATTAACCATTTCTATACGTTTCTGTGCTTTATAATTCTAAAAGCCCACAATAAACATTTGTTAAATCGAAGTGTTTCTGTCACTTGGTAATGAGTCATATCTGTGGAGGAGGAGGCAATCTTACCCTGAACAGAGAACGTTTGGCTGCTACACTCAGTTTGGCCCGATCATCCAGCTTCTCCTCATCAGCTGCACACACCACAGAACACATCAAGATAAACACAAACATACACACAAACACACACACACACAGACACACACAGACACACACAGACACACACAGAAACACACAGAAACACACAGAAACACACAGAAACACGCAGATACACACAGACACACACAGACACACACAGACAGTACAGAGAGACTACAGTCAGACAATACAAAGAGACAAAAGGAATCTGCCCTATTGCCCTCTTCCTTCTGCAAGACTAGTGTCATCAGCAAATGCAAAATAAATCTATTCCTTTAGAATGTAAAATGTTTAGTGTTGGTGTTTTATTAAGAGAATTTCAGCAAAAAATGACAATTAAAATGACATGTTTGCCTTTATTGCATTGTAAAACTGCACAGTTTTAATAAAATGACAAATGCATTATGTTATTATATTAAACACACTTGTGGAATCTTACATCTTTTTATAGAACAATCACATTGAAGGGACAGAGATTATTATGGGATATAAATGTATTGACTTTCATGTGTAAATTAAACAGGAGGACTTAATACAGCTCTTTACAGTGTTACGCCAAGTCTCTGTGTGATCTAAATAACACTCACACTCTGATTTGGACTTGGCTCCTGTACTGACAGTTGTCATAGCAACTCTGAATCCCTTTTCACAATTCACTATTAAAAAGGCATTACAGACTTTATATCAATTCTAGATAATTTTACATATTTTACAATAGCTCTGAACAATTTTGCTCAAAATATCCAATTGCAATCTGTCTGGCAAGTATTGTGATTCGAATTGTGAAGTTTCTATATTTGGATGCATTTCACACAGGGAGAACATCTGAATCATCAAATTGGAAATTGCAACTCAAACTAGATTGCAAATAATCTCAGTGGTTTTCAATGCCTCCTACGACGAGTCCGCTTACTAAATTTTCTGATCGTCTCAAATTCATTTTCAAAGTAGCTCAAAATCACATGCTGCATTTAATCGGTCAGTGTCTACACCAAATTGTTTATGCTTCCAATTTATACTGAAACATTTGTCAATAATTGTAAAATGTTCTGAATGATATGTGGATATTTGCGTGGGGGTGTCTGCTAAGAGAACGCTGCTAAAGGATTTGAACACCAAACCTGTAGGAGAAATGATTTACCGTGCCGCCTATACTGTATTTAAGTTTCTACTGCTGCTCCTTCAGATATGATTTAGTTTTAACCAGATCTTTTCCATCCCACTGTCCTTCCAATTCCATCAGTTTCAAATGTTACGTCCAGATAGTTACATTAAATTACTCTTAAGGAGTTTCTCCAAATGTCGTTTTTTACAATCTGACCACTAGTATGTACTTCCATTTTAGTATTATTTATCAGTAACATAGCACATATTTCTCTTATACATAGTTTAAATTATCAGTTCATTTTAACTGCTCCCATCTGTGTTAAAAGGGCCCATGTTATGTCATTTTCATCATCACAAACTGACCTGGAGTTGTTTTGTTTCATTTACACATGTTTAACACACAAACCAGCAGATTTAGGCTGAGTTATTCTCAATTCTATCAAACAGGAAACACTCTGTTCCACCTTATGATGTCATGCAAGTGCTCCACTGTATTTTTAAACTCAATACACTCATCATTTCAGCTCTGGAATTCTAAATAGTACTGAATTAAAGGTAAACTGAGCTGTTAACATCACAAGGTGGAATGGAGCCTTTTGATCTTTGGGGATGTACAAAGACTAATGGTAAATAATTACCCACACATGTGTAAATGAAACAAAACTTTAGACTGGGTAGTATTTTAAGAGCTTACCTTCAGTGGAATTGAAGTCTGAGCTGATACAGGACCTGAAGAAGCAGAAGATACGATTAGAAAAGTCCCAAATGTGAGCGTGCAGCTTGGACATGGTGAGGAGTTAGTGAGACGTACAGTGGCGCGAGGAGTTTATGGTCTGCTGGAAATGTGAGCGTTAGGATCGGAGCAGTGAGCGGAGTATTAGACAGCATTAAGAAAGTTTCACACACAAACAAAGGCCAATTCATGCATTAAGTATGATCACATGACAGCACTGCCTTCAGCCAATCAGAGGCCGGCCTGCTCTGCGAGGGGTGTCCGAGGTAATGTGGTTAGACAAGGCAAAGTCAGAGGAGATGGATACTACAATGCAGTTTGTGAAGTCTACGTGAATATTGTTTAAAAGGGCAAAGGTGTCATGACTAAGGCTGAGCAAATATTTTGAAAAATTTATGATTTTCCAGTTGTTGTTCTGAAGATGTGAAGAATATCATGTATATGGTTTATGAATTTAAATATTAAAAATACAGCAAAAAGTGTCATCTGTAGTGTCAGTCTAGTGTCATCTCCCAAACAACAGTGTAAAATGATTTTCTGCTCTCTTGTGGTTGTGTTTATGCTCCCACTCATGTTTTGTGTGATACTTGATCCTCAACAAATACATTTACAGGCACATTAGCACATTGTTGATGCACTGTTAAAATAATCTTTATCAAAAAAAAAAAAAGATGCATTCAGTTTTGTAAATATTGCCTCCCCCACAAAGTCATGACATATTTCCCAACATTTGGCATGAGAGCTCCAGACAGCACAGGGACACATGATGGACACATGATACCTGTTCAGCCTGTTGTTTAGTCTGAACATTGTTACATCTTCCAACGGGTGTAATTGGCATTAACCAATCGGAGTTATGTATCACACACACACACTAGAGTTCATGTGCCACATGTTTGGAATAAATGCCAGAGGCATGCAGCAGTGTGGTTTTCCATCAACCAGCATTGGATGATAGAAATTCAGAAAATATTATCCTAATGACCAGCAAATATCTGAGAGGAAAGTTCTCTGTATTAGAGACGCACTACAAAGAAGAGATCGGGTTAACACCAAAATGTGTCCAGAAAATGTTTGTTTGTCAAACTCATTGCAGATGATCCTCTATTCAAAGTAGGAAGGGCTGGCACACCAGGCCAATATCATGACAAGACAATATTGTTATGTTGAACTCCAATTACATATGTGCCGTTAGTGATGACTCATGAAGTCACATAAGTGAGCTAAATTAACTTCTCACAACAGCCAAAGCGTTAAGATCGTGTGGCAGAGGAACATGCAGACTACAGCCTCAGCACACACGTATCCCTCCACCTCAGGAGCCTCACAGCCTCTAACAGCTCAGTTAGTGCACAAGTGAGTTAAGCTCAACACTGAATGCTTCTCAGGATTAGTAGCTGTTAGGGATTTTGTGTTAGCAGCCACAAACTGTTGCTAACAGCAGCAGGACGTACACGGGTGCTCTGCGGGTGCTCGGAGGGGTGGTGGCACTCTCCATGTAGGAATGTCTCAGCTGGGAGACTGACACCCACGGGTCCTGGGGGAGGTCGGTAAAACTAGAGGCACGCTGCTCTCTGTGGAGAGTGTCCTTTGATGGAGCTTGGGTAACTTCTCTCCCTCTTGATGAATGGGCGGACCTGTGCTCACGCCTGGGTCTTTCTTCAGTCTCTCCGCTCTGGTACCAGGGCCCCAGCTGTTCTTCGATGTGTCCTCTTTTGGGCTCCTCATTGATCTTCTCTTGGCGGAACACCTCAGATGGTAGGAAGGCCTTCCTGATCCGCAGAAGGCTTGGTGTCCTCATCTCCTCACCCTTGTCTGGACCCTCCTCCTGGGGTGTGACTCCAGTAGTGGGCCCAGAGGACATGGAGAGGTAAGTGGGGCAGGAGGAGCAGAGGTCTGGGGCAGGTGGGGCAGGTAGGACAGTGCCGTGCTGAGGGTGAGGTCGGGTGGAGGTGTGGGCGGGTCTCCAGGGCACTGGGGGGTCTGACTTAAGGCCCAGATCAGGACTCCTCTGGCGGCCCTCTCCTCGGGCCAGCCTCTCTCTATTGCGGATTCTTCAGGAAACAAAACATCAGCATTTAACACCACTCTACACATTATCAATAAGAACTTCTATGATGATATGCAATGCTTTCATGGCCAAAAGAGAGAACATGAGTATTTTACCTGTAACTGTAGATGACATGTGGGTCTGATACTGTCTGTATCAGATGTCCACCATTCAGTCAGCTGCAAGGATACAGACAGTCTGATACTGTCTGTATCAGAACCACATGACATAACATGTCACTCTACAGTAGTGTATATCAAACACCACACAGTTGTGACAACCCTTAGCATAAAGTCTAACTCCACAAACATTAAAGTAGACCTAGACAATCAGTGTTTTTCTCCTACTGAACTGTGAATGATGTGTGAATAGCAATGTCTACTATTCCTAGTGTAAATGTATAAAACAGTATGCGCTGCCTTCGGTGACCTCTGCAGTTTCACATAGTACTTGACATCACACAGAACAGCTCTCATTACAGCCAGGTGTTTTTGGTTACAAACACCTGGATGTAGGGGCAGAGTTTGAAGTGTGGACACAGGGAGCCTACAATTTGATGACCACACTTCTGGTCAGTGCCAGATTCACAGCACAAGTGAAGTTAGTCTGAAAAACACTCCAGCCTAACATTACGAATGAAGCAGAACTCCACACCAGGGCAGGGGGTCACCATGGACAGGTCAGTGAACATGAGAGTGGGCCCTAAACTTCAGTTATGAGCCAATGAGAAAAGGATGAATTAGTAGATTCATGATGATTGGGGAATGAATCCGATGGAAGCTGCCAGGACTGAATGGCGAACAAGGCGTGGACATGTCAGGGACAATGCATGGATATGGCAGGGACACGGCAGTGATGGGGCAGCCTGAAGGGAGGGGTGGGCGGTACCTCGATGGCCAGTTGATGGGGGACTGAGTCTCGCCCTCAGCGTCTGTCTGCAGCAGCCAATCAGAGCTCGTTTTGGACCCTGCACTGTGATGTGAAGAGCCAATGGGAGACATGATTGAGCCTGGGCTAGTCCCTCTGAAAGCTCACACCACTGATATCTGGCCTTCAGGAACCAGCAGGAGCAATACTAATCTGATCTTGTCATAGGTATTTGGTTATACTTTACCATTTTTATTTTTTAATAAAACTGTAGAGTAGTTTTCAGCCACCATACTTTTATTCCTAGTAACCGATTTTTCGTTACTCTTGCCAACGTGAGTAAGTCTACAAGTGACAAAAGCTTCATGTTGACAATACAAAATGATGTGAACATTTGTGTTTCTTGCGCCTCTCCTTCAGAATTGAATCTTTTCTTGTGTTTGGTCTTTGTAATCTATTCAGATTTTGTCCATACTTTTATATTTTGAAGATAATGTAATTAAATGGATAAAACATTAATAATCTATTAACACCAAACAGTTACTCTTAGTCTTTTGTACTTGACTTCCACTACTGTACTACTTGAGTATTATCATTTTGAAGGACATCTGCATCTTGTCATAAAAGCCCAAACCCAAATAATAAATAGCAAAACTAAAAAAAGAGAGTAGTTTGAAAAATGTAGAGCACTGCTCACCCCTGTCGGCTGAGGATGCCGTGGGCCTGCTGCTCAATGAACAGGTCCCCTGGGGAGGCAGCACGTTTGGGTGAGGACAGGGAAGGTTGGCTGGTGAGGTAGGGAGAGCCAGGGGCTGCACTGCTTTGGTTGGGCTCAGCAGGGGGCGCTCTGCTAGAAGAGAGAGCAGTCACTTCCATGTACGCTGAGGTGGGCTCTGTGGGGGCAGTGCGGCGCTGGTTCTCCAAGTTCAGTAATCTCTCCCGCTCGGAGAAGGAGTCCACTCGGGTCAGCGTGGGCTCTGGACGGGAGGGAGAGATAAATGGCATTTCAGTACAATGCGTACAATTCAAGCTTTTTACCATGTTATGAGGTTCTTCCCTCACCCAAAACATGCAAGCCCCATAACTGCAAGCCTCAGTGAGCTTCATTTGGCTAGAGCTGAACGCTATGGGTAACGTCACACTCCCTTACTCCACTTCAACATACAGTCAATGGCCTGAAGTGGTTTTATGTCATTCATGCATTTTTTTAAATATAATTTCATAACAAATTTTCAAAACAATAAAAGGTAACATGGTGATCTAAATATGTTATATGTTAGCAATTAATACCCCAAAGAAATTTAATACCTCCTCTTGAATCAATAAATACATAAAATACAGCAGGATTTTGGCTCACTGTATAATTGTGAGTGCCTCAGGGTTGCCCTTTGTCACCAGTAATATTTTCGCTGCAGAGTAGAGTCATCAAAAAAGTGGATACCAATCAATACCAAAACATATATTAAAAACCTCTGTACTTTCATGTCTTTTGTTCATGTATTTAAACACTATTTGTATTGCTCCAGTACAAATCTACAGTGTAAGCAGATCTTAAGCTTAAATCATGTCTGCTGTGTACTGTCTGAATTTAACTACAAAGGATTTTATTTATTGACTATCAGGAGACTTGGGTTAGCGTGCAAATTGGTTTTAAAAGTGTAAATTTACTGGAATGAAAATCACATTTTGTGTGTAACTGAGCCTGTGCATGTGTGTGTCCAAACAGACTTTACAGCTGTACAATCTTTTACATTTCTATCATTATCCTAAAAACAGGTTCATCTTGACATCTCTACCTGGAGCAGTGTTCCTAATTGGGGGAGCTGTGCGACCTTCTTTGGGACTGGTGGGGGCAGGGTTGCTGGTTCTATCCTGCTCTCTCCTGGGGCGGCTGTAGCGTGGGGTGTAGTCTGTGTCTGTATCCTGGTCCAGGGCAATGCCGTAGCGTTCGGCCAGCTGTCTCCTCCTCTCAGCCTTATACCGAGCGATGCGCTGGGCTTTAGACTCTAGCTCAGGCCCGGTGGTGCTGGAGGTGCTGGCGGGGGTATAAACGGCAGGCTGTGAGGCAGACAGAGGCTCGGCCCGGGACTGTTCACACAGCTGCTGCTCCGGGGTCGGGTGGACATCCTTACTGTACCTCTGTGAGGTCACTAACACAAATAAAGAGGATAGACTGTGTAGGTCAAGTGACATAAGCATCAAAACCAATATAAAATTTTGATTCGATCTGATTTTTTTAAAAATTACTTTGATTATTCAGGTTATAACATCTTCATAAAACCAAAACATTAAATATGAAATAATAATAACATCTGACAATCTCATAAGGTTATCTAATTTGTAATTCAACACTAAAAAAGTAAACCTAAATGTACAGTGCTTTCTCCACCTGACTGTCACATTAATGAAGAAGTAATGTAATGCACAAATACAGTTCAATGAACATTCTATGATATTTCTTCTCACTCATTTGATACATTTGATATTTGATAGGAAAACATCCCTGGTCCCACGTGTCTCACCTGAGCTGGGCTGATGAAGCTCTGAACTCCTGGTGTAGTGCGTTGTCTCCTCTGGTGTCTGATTGGAGAGGGGGGTGTCCTCTGTCCCTCTGCTGTACAGTGGAATGTCCCCAGAAGTGCTGATGTGGCGGGGGGTGTCTTCTGAGGAGCGAGCATAGTGCGGTGCGTCCTCTGGAGTGTGGCTGTAGTCCTCTGTGCCTCTGGTGTAGTGCAGGGTGTCCTTTGTGCCTCTGGAGTAGTGTGGGGTGTATTCTGTCTTTTGTCGGGTGTACTGAGGCAGGTCTACAGCGGTGTTACATGGTGTATGCTCAGAAGTTCTAATGTAGCCAGTGTTATTGGGTGTGTCGTCACCAGACCTGATGTAGTTGTCTGGGGTCTTGGTGTAGTGTGCAGAGTCTTCTGGAGTCTTGCTGTAGTGCAGGGGTTCTTCAGTGGTCCTGATGTAGCGGGGTGTGTCCTCTGAGCTGCGGGTGTACCTGGGCGTGTCCTCCTCCAGCAGCCTGTGAGCCACCAGGCTGGGCAGCAAAGAGGGGGGCACCTCCCCAGTCTCAATGCCCTCCAACCTACGGGCGATGCGCTCCTTCCTGCACAAAGAGAGAGTCCTACATGTTTCACACTCATCTGATTTGGATCATGATAAAACCACAGACACTTGTTCAGGTCCAGCCAAAAGAAACCAAATGAGTCTGACAATTATAGCAGCTCATTTGCAAACAAGTTCCATATTTGGGAAATCCAAGTGTACAACAGAGAGCCAATCAGAAGTGAGGTACAGGCCTCTCCCACACACACACTACTGATTTGGCAGGAGGTGGGCACTTAACATAGGCACTGTATCGGTGAGTCAAACCTGGTGGTAATGCTAGTGGGAGTCAACTTTGGGGAAGGAGGGCTGATTGGTCTGTTGTTATTGTTCATATCTTAATGGTGAGGAGTTTCAGAGAGAGACATAATTTTTCAATAAAAGTAAAATGGCACCTGACTCTGATGGAACCAGTTCGGGCCCCTTCTCACTTCCTATGTGGAAAACAGTCCATGGATATATAGTCCACGGATGAAACTTAATAGATTTTACTATCAGATCAATCTAATCTAGTTCCACTTTGAATGTGGTCATTGGATGCATTAGGCTCTCCTTCCATAGGTCTTGCAGAATAAAATCACGATTTGGTCTTTCAAACTGTTACATTTATCTGGACAGGTTTAAGAACAATCTTGTTGCCAGAATATCTTAAGTTGCTAATAGCTTTAGCAGTAGAGCAGCCTCATGAGCAATACTGGGCTAAAGGAACATGCCAAAACTCAAAGCAGTTATATGCAGGCAGCACAGCCTCACAATCCTCTTATCACGTTTATTTCATAAAAATGAAAGAGTAAAACTAGCTGTCTGATCATACCTGTTCATGTCACAGTCACTGACGCTTGTGTGGAAGCCTTCAAACCGTTTCCTCAGCTCTGAAACTACATCACAGACAAAACTGTTAAAACATGATTTCAATGATCATTTTCTACCAATAACATCTGCATTTAGCTGCATTCAAAATGCACATATGATGTCATGCTCAACTGCCTTTGTACAAAAAGTTCTAAAACATGAAATTCCAAAGCAAAGTATTTTGTTCCATAATGTATAATGATGTAAAATAGAAAAGCCCCACCAGTAACCCTATGCAGCCTGTGCATCACATGAGCTACAAGCTTTATTTCAGTAGCCAATTCTGACTGAATTGTTTGTGAAAAATACTTTATTCAAAGCTGCCAATAATATTAAAAAAATACATTTAAATGTCCATATTCCTGGCTGTTGAATATACTTGTGTTGGAATTCTAACTCCTGCTCTGTTTTAGACAGAGGAATGCAGCAGTGCAGGCAGTGTGCAGGAGAGGCTGGAGTCTTGGACATGAGTGGACCTGGCATTAAAGACCCTCTTACACAACCCGGACAGTCCTGGGAACAATAAAACACTGCACTGAAAATGAACGTCCCATTGCTGTGGAGAGGCTGACCTTTGGGCAGAGCGTCCAGCAGGCTGACATCGATATCAGTGATGCTCCTGACCACGGCCTCCTTCTCCTCACGGCTCAGCTCGCGGTGGAAGCTGCGGAGCAGAGACACACTGGGGGTAAGGTCAGGTACACTTTATTCTCCCCGTATTTATATTATTTATTTAAGAGAAGGGGGAACAGTGATATTAATGAAAAGATCATAGGCTTGGCTTAATTTCCTTCTCAATTTCTCCCTGACAAGTGTATGTTACAAAAAAACAAACACACCAAATGTGAGGAAATTATTTGAGTGTGAGAGGAGCCTCAGAGTGGAGAGCTCAGGAGCAGGCCCAAGAGCAGCAGGAAGAGCAGACACTGTTACTGTTGCAATTTAAAAGACCTGCTCAAATCAGCCCACAGGTTTCATTTAGAAAATGTAAAGGCGCTCTATGGAACTTTTCTGCAAGAGCATCTGCAACCTTCTTGTCTTGTGGAATTACTGATTTGCCTGAAGTGTTCCACAGTATATTATAAATATAACAGTGTGAATCCCGCTAATCAAATTGTGTGGTATCCTGCTCCTGTTTATGTATATACATGTGGGAGCATGGGTGATGTAGGCCTGTGGGCTGAGTCTTGGACAGGTCTATACTACCAACCATAAGGAGGATTTGGACAGTGCCCAGGAGAGTTCACTGATTAGATTACTCAAACATGCACAGATGACATCTTCAGGTGTGTTTTTGATGAGAGAATGTTATGACAATAGTAAAAACCTCCAAAAAGCTTTGAATTATACTCCCTCTTTAACAAAGTAAAAAACCAGTGAGAATTTAGGATTGGTACCAGTACCAGTTCCAGTACTGGTATCGGCTGATATATTAATTGCACTGCCCCATTCTCTCTAACAGACAAAAGCACAGCACCTCCTGGAAACACCAACTATGAGTCTGATCCACCATCACTGCAAACACAGACCGTCTATAAAACACAGTAATGAAATGCTCTCACCTCAGAGCCCTCTTCTGCAGCAGTCTGTGGTTGCCAAGTCTGACGTGTGGATCACTGCCAAGTCCTGCACACACAAAACAACATTAAGACACTCACATTTCAGAGACAGATTTATTACATTTCCTTTGATCCTCTGCTCCAAAAAGTTAATATCATAATATCGTAGCACAGCTCAGAGGCAGAAGCACAGTGGGCAGAGAGCCCCTCCCTCAGAGGGCAGCTTTGTGTTGAATATGAACTTAAGCAAATCTCTCAGTCTAATACCAGTCCAACAATCCACCAACCAGTTTTGTTTAGAGCCAGCTGCTCCTTCACAGAATTAGATACTGACCATGTCACTTCTGAAAGTTTTATCCCCCGACAGGGTATCTATGTCCACGAATCATTGTAAAGTCCTGCCCTCCCTGAGTATGTGGAATATGGAGGAATGTTTGTGTGAAAAGCAGTGCGGACAGGCTCTTAAAACTACCCCTGCACTGTTAAGCTAAATGACCTCCAGGAGGTGCTGTACGGAGGAGGTGCTCCGTCCTGACCCCTCTGACCCCTGACCCTCACACAGACAGAAGGACCTCTGCAGTGTACTGTACTGTACTGTACTGGGAGGGGGGAGAATTCCTACTGTCTGAGCTACACCATAATGAGGCAGTAAACACAGCACGGCACTGGTAAACAAGGGAAGAACATTATGTCATGGTACCTTAGTGATCCTATATAAAACGTACATTTAAGGAAACCTAGGATCTACTTTACAGTCTCTGGGGCGGGCAGAGTCAGACCTGGCATTTTCAGAGCACACTACAGTGCGCACTGCACCAGCACCAAGGGCCTGGCACTGTCCATGTGGGGACACCAACACTGTGGATATCTGGAGTCCTGGATTAGGGCAAAAGTGTGTCACACACAGTTACATCACACTCACACCTGTGTCACTGCAGGAGCTCAGAGCTGGACCGGAGCTCAGAGCTCAGGTAGAGCATATGCACATATACGAGTACAACATGGACTTATAACTGGGAGAACTGTAGCCGGGAGGTCAGCAGAGATGCTCCTCTGAGGAGGGAGAACACTGATCTGCTGAGGCTTGGGAGTCAGGGCTACAGCCTGGAGGCTCCAACACAAGTAGAAGTTGGCAGGAAACACACTGTTATCACAGCTACACTCTTGTCTCAAGCGTGACGCATCACAAATACTGCATAACAGTACTTTAATCAACAACCTGCAGTGTTTTTTATTAATACACTGCTGGCCATTTTGTGGCCAACCCCCGTTTGAATCTGGCCTCCATCAGTTTTGATAATACTTGATTAGTCTTTATTTTACAGACAGTTTTTGATACTCCAATGATCCTGTTGGTCCAGTCCAACAACACATAACCTATTTGAATATGGCCCCCAGGGAAAAGACACTGCCCTCCTCTGCAGATAGTCCCAGATGAATTATGGCAGTAGGCACAGCTTACTTAAACATATTGCAGATACTAGTACTGCGCACACTGAAGGGCACTTTTTGTTTCTATTTTAATTCACCATTCTTCAGTATCATACTTTTTTCATTTGTTGTAAAGAGAAAGTTCAAATGATACAATCTCTCATGTCCTCCCTTATCCACTGAAGTGCCCTACCCCCAGTTTAGAGGAGGCACCACGACCCCTATGTCAGCTCACTCTTACCTTGGCTGCACAACTTCACATGGCTCAGGTAGTTGGATATCCATGGGTTTTGATACATTTTGGCAAGTAATTCCAGAACAAATTCTACAAGAAAACTCCACAAGAAATTCCACAACGACACAAACGCAGAGGTGATGCAGCTAGAAAAGCAGTTAGCCAGAGCCCCAGGACGAGTGAAGGAGGTAGGAGAGAGAGAGGGGGGGCAGAGGCAGAGTGGTCCCAGCCGCAGTGCTCTCTTGGCAGCCGAAGTCCAGTACCAGCACAGTCGTGCGCTAAATGCTAAAGGCTAATCACTGCAACAACAAACTGCAGGGCTGCGAGCCGCTAAGTCCGCTAAGCTCATTATCCCAGAGAGGTCCCGTCCCGAGTGCAGAGGAGTGGGGAGAGGTGCTGCCGCTGTCCCCCAGCGCACATGCAGGACACTGAGGAGATGACAGGAGCAGAGAGAAGGAGAGAGGGAGCGGAGGAGAGGAGGAAAGGAGGGAGGAGAGGGCTCTGTCGGCCAGATGAGAAATTCCACTCATCTGGGCTCAGTGGAGGGGTACAGGGAGCAGCACGGGGAGTGAGGAGGAGGGCGGGGCCAACACGAGGCTGCGGGACGAGTACTGCCAAGGCTGAGTCAAAGTTTATACAATTAGTTTCCTACTGTCTGCAGCTTAAGCACGCATATTAAGACGCATTATGGGTTTAGTAAAAGATCCTAAATTCTCCTATTCAACTTGTATGGAGTTTTAAGCCATATCACAATGTGTCTTCATCCTTCATCTCTTCTTCACTCTTCAAGTTAAAGCTGGAATTGTGATCTATGTCTGTATAATGCATGATTGAGTTTTCTTTCATATTTGCCAGGCAAGTCCAAACTGTCATACATCTGTATTTTTTTATCCAGAGGGAGATCAGTCTGGTCACCACTCCCTCCGTCGCACCTTCAGCCAGAACCAGACATGAATGTGCAATCAGATTTATTTATTTATAAAATGACGTGTGTGAAAACAAAGGAGCAGCCATCATTTTGTACTAAATCAAACTTCTCAGATGAACAGTTTAGTGCTTCCCTGATTGGCTAATGCACCCATCAATCACACCCATCTGAACTCGCATATTCATAAAGTTTTGGTTTCTGGATGACAGACAAACGTTCTCAAATTCAAGACTTCAAAATCTCAACATTTTGATTAAGGCTACAAGATTTATTGTAATCAAATCACCATTTGAATGGATGCAATTAGCAAATCGTAATGCCAGCTATTGTTGAAGCGCCATAATTTCCTAAACCTCCTGTCTTACTTTGTATAAACCCTGTAGTTTAGATCTTACAAACATGCTTTTTAAGATGATTTAGGTTTTTGTTTTTTGTTTTTTTAGTAAATTCTCATGAATGCGTTGTAAACTTTGACCAGAATCGTATTATCAAAACATAAGTCACAAATCTAATCGCTGGTCAGAAAAATAACTATTTGATATTTCTCCCCAATTCAGCCCTATTTTTGGTGCTCTCATTGCTTCAACTTGCAATGTTTATGTGATTTCCAATATATCACCTGTCAACATGAGATTTCCCACGTCCCGTCCCAGTCTCCTCAGAAGGCAGGGTTATCTGTGTGGGGCTGGGGGGCTGTGGGGGGCTTATCACAGCTCCATAGCACCAGGGCCAGAGCTGTCACTGCCCCACACTGTCCGCTACATGAAGCAGGCCCCTCTACTCGGGCTAAATGTGGACGCTCTGATAAGATGCTGTCAGTCGAGAAGTCATTACATCTGCTTTGGTTTGGCCTCTCCATTTCTAAAGGCATCCACCCACACAAATAAACACACACACTTCTGTAACGTACGGCTGTCATCACCTAAAGACATTTTTCATCAACTAAAAGATACTACATGTCCGGCTGATCGGTCGACTTAAAACGGGTCGTGGCAAAAGCTCTCAACAACTCTTTTGTATCTGTGTATCTGACCAAACTGCACTAACATGAGTACACCTGCAAGGGGACTTCATGCAAAAATACTATTTATGCAGAAAAAGTAGTAGAAAACAAACAATGTGGAAAACAGTAGATTTAACAATGCAATCATTTCCTAATCCCCACCCCTTACCTTCTCCTTTCTTCTGCTGTGGCTACAATTCCTTATAATATAAATAAAATGATTAATTGGCTAAGGCTCAATCTGCCAATTTATTGCCTAAATTACTATAGACTTACAGCCCTACTGCTACATATCTCATGCCACGCCTATCGGTCTTTGACAAATCAGATTAACATCAACAGAAGTCCTGGAAATATAGAAAATCCTGCATTTTGTTGTAAAATAAAGACATCCTGGAGACTTACTCTTGGCTTCTTGACCAAAGCTTGATTCTTGTTACAAATCAAGTAACTCTGGGCTCTTCTTTTATCATCATCTTCCCTCAGTTGTTTTAGTTCAAAATTCTCAAACTAGTCTAGAGTTTAGCCATTTGACACAAGTTGAGATAAGTCCTAGTAGTCAAAAGGACACTTATAAAAAAATCCCTATTGGCAGAAAAGCAGGACACATCAACAATCTTTCAAACTTAGTTCAAATACACAAAGTTCAAATACCTAGGAATATGGATCAAGCAAAATCATAAGGATCTACACAAATCAAACTATCAGGTTTTCTTCTCAAAACTAAAGCAGGATTTTGAGAGATGGGAGTTGCTGCCTCTCACTTGATCGTAGAATAAATTAAATTAGAATGACAGTTTTTCCTAAATTTCTGTATTCGTTCCAGTGTTTACCAGTTTTCCTTACAAAATCCCTTTTCACCTATTTGAACAGCCAAATATCTTCTTTCATTTGGAACAAAAAACTAAGACTAAAACAAAGTAAACAAAACCCTGAAGAGCGGGAGACTTGGCACTTCCAGTCTTTTTGTTTTATTAGTGGGCAATGTTATACTGAACACAGGGTCATGCTGATGCACCATCATGGGTGATACTTGAGAGAATGACTATGGTCCTTGCTTTGTGCTGGATTACCACTCTCAGGACCCATCTCCAACTTTACCACTAACCAAGTTTGTTATTCATGCACTCAAATTGTGGTACCAGTTCAGAAGACACTTCAAACTGTCTGAATTCTCCTTCATTGCACTGCATGTTTCCACCATCAATGACAGATGAGACATTTAACATCTGGAACTTTACTCTATAAACTCTACACTGATCATGTCTTCAGCTCCTTTGATCAACTGGTGTCAAAATTTACCCGAGTCACATTTCTACAGATAAATGCAGCTTAGGAATTTCATGACATGTA
>KN520322.1:3139-29986 GCA_000787155.1 Scartelaos histophorus | reverse complement strand
TCCTGCCCTTCCCAACCCTACCAACCCTTTTGGATGGTCTCTTTAAGTTAAAACCAGATGCCAAACGTGTTATAAGTGTGGCCTATGAGTTGTATGAATAAGTATGAGATGGCGACGCTGGAGTCACTTAAGTGTAAGCAGGAGGAGGGTTTGGGTAAACAAATTTCAGACGAGACCTGGGAAAACAATATTCCGAGAATTTTCTCTTTGTCAATCTGCCTTAGACAAATGGTGATTCAGTTTAAAGTGGTACATTGGCTCCACTGGTCTAAAACCCGACTAAGTAAGATTAGAAACTGGTTTGACCTTACTTGTGATCGATGCAAGCAAGAACCTGCTTCTTTATTACACATGTTTGTTTTTTGGGAATGATTTCTGGAAATGTGTATTAGTTGTTCTCTCTTAAATATGTGGTAAAGTACTGGCTCTCATTTGTTGCAATTTTTGACGTGTACTACTTTACATTTGACAGAGGGACAGGTTGAATTGATAATTTATTATTTAATGCTTATTTTATTTATATCATTTATCTGTATTAATTTTTCTACCAGGTTTATTTTATTTTGTCATTTTTTTAATTTATTTCTTCAATATTTATTTCTTGTACCTGTCTGCTCATGTTCTCATGTTTGCAAATTGAGGGTGGGGTTCTAGGGAGAAAAATTTTAATGACAAAGATGATAAAGACCTGTTGTGTAACTGTGTTACAGAATATCTGTGTGAATAAATAAACCTGAAATAAAAAGGACACTTACAGATCATCTAAAAAAGTAGAATATCATGAAAAAGTCTGATATTTTTGTCACTGGTTATTTCAGAAAGTCAAACCCATATATCATTATAGAGTATTATATAGGCACATAGAATGAAGCTTAAAAGCTATGGAAATTTAATTTATTTCTCCTTTTAACAGTGTCATAAAAATTGTTCCCCTCATCAAATACATGGCTAGAGTTCCATGTGTCTGCATCACAGGTAGAAACCCTGTGCAGAAACCCTCTAAAAAATGAGATGCCAAAGCAAACGTTCTCAGGAGCAAGTTTAAAGGCCAGTGACTATAATGCACAATAATCAGCTGGAATGATTTGGATTATATGGACAACAGGAGAAAGGAGCATAGGGCCAGTTATCTGGACGTGCAGGTTACAAGCACTTCTCTGCATAAATGTTCAATTTGCCCAAGAAAGCATTCGTTTGAAGAGTTTTTGCTAGCACCTCCTTAATTAACCAATCAGAACATGTCTTTAGTCCAAGAACCTCTTTAGCAACTACAGCCCTATTTTATCAGTGCAGAGAACATTTTGCACCTAAAAACTAGTGTCTTTGCAATTTGCAAAGTGAGACTGGTCAAATTGTGATGTGATGAATGATTTGAGTGAGATGCATCTTTAACTCTAAAAATCATCATTTTAATATCACACAATGGTTTCAAAGTTCTTCACATCAACTGCAGGCACCTTAAGCCCGGCCTGTGTCCATGTGCACTTCACCCAGGGCTCTGTCATTACCCTGCAGGAGCAGTGAGTCTGCTGGGACGGACAGGCCGGGGCAGCTCTGAGCATGAGCTAATGCTACTGTCATGTGTGTTACTGTACACAGAATGGAGCACTCAGCACAGATATGACGCAGACATGTGTTTAGAGAGGGCTCTAGTCCCTGTGGTGGGACAGGGGGGATGTAAACACTTGTATTAAGAGGAAACAACAACCAAGTACTAAAACCTGATTCAAACACGTTCAAACCAGTTCCAGCTTGAGGTACTCAATGATTGGTCTTTAATAACAAATACTGCTACCTATCGGAGTCTCCAGATATGAAGTGACACACCCGCATGACCCTGCTGTGATGCGGAGCTCACAAGACTTACAAAGAACCAGAAGAGCTCCGAGCATCCTCTGTGCACAGCAGAGCTGCACATGAGGTGGACTGGAATCATTTTCTTGAGTCTATTTTGACATGACCACAGTTGACCACAAACATTTTCCCTAATAGCATTGGTTACTTATCACATGAAGATGTGACCGCAACAGCACAGCAGATCTGCATCTCTGAGTGTGAGTGTCACCACAAGAAAGCCTCCCTGACCCTGCAGTCGCAGCTGGACCAGGCTCAGTCTCAGTGAGGCTTGAGACTCATGAGTCACATTTGAGAAAAAAACAAAAATAACTATGATCTCAATCCTTCATCCTCTTGCAGCTCAGTGACTGAATTCTGAATTCTAATCCTAATACTGGTGTTTTCTAATATAGTTCAGCCCAATTTAAGGATGCGGACATATGGAATTATAATCTCTTCCCATCGGCTGTGATATTGTTCATCACGACCACTGGACCAGCCCCGTCTGGCAGGCCCAGCCCCTCAGGCCAGCAAGTCAGGGCAGATGGATGGGGCTCAGAGGAGGTGAATGGAGGGTCTACATGGGCCTGATGCCTCTGCAGACACATACCAGAGCTGGAGGTACACATGTGGAAAGAACACTCCTCTGTTGGCCATGTTTGATGGTCTGTGAGCTCATCCAGCTGTGAGGTGACTGAGGGGTCAGGCAAGAAGCACAGAGCAGCATTGCATTTGGCCATTTCCTCAGGGTTTTGGATATTAAATTGCATTGGTTTGGATTTAAACTAAATATGATCCATGTTTGTTTTTGTTTTTCCTGTCTAAGAGCATTAATATTTGAGAGAACTGCAAAACCAATGCAAGAACAACAATGATTTGAAAAGATGACATCAGTGGATGAGCCAGTTCTAAAACAGGTGTCGTCTGGCTCTCTGTGTTCTTCAAGTCAGAACATGTCCACAAGAAGTCACTCTGCTCTATGTGTCTCATTTGTGTTTTGAAATACTTGGACTCTGACGTGGGATATTCAACTCAGAAAGGTCCCAGCAGGACTAGACAACGACCAAATTACTAATCCTGGTTTAAAATGGTCAACACCTGGACTAAACTGAGTGCAAAAAAGACCCAACTTGAACAATCTAGCCCTTAGAGGGTTTTGTTTCAGTTGTAGTTGGAGAGTCAGTTTGACCACTGATTTGAAGATTGGTGGTCCAAAAGCTGTTCTCAATATCGTGGCTGAGGGGTTCCTTGATGCAAAGCCCTAAAGTAGAAAAGTGCTATATAAAAATATTACCATTTATCGTTATGTGTGACATTTTGAGGAAATTGTTAATTGCCATGGCAAATTATTTAGTCTTATTTACAAAGCATGGTTCTCTTCTGGTCAAACGGTTCATAAACTGTCAAAGTTAAGGCCTCTACATGGGAAGTTATGCTAAGAACTTTAGCCATCTTTGGCAGGTAATCAAATACCCAAACCAAGGAATGTGAGATCTGTTGACAAATCATGACTAATTTCATGAAAACAATTACACTCTGATGACTCTCTCAGTTCAATAATACCGTCTGTTGAATCTGAGTAGCCCTGAGACATGTGTTGTCACAATCACCATCACACCCGGGACCCTCACACCCGAGGCCTCGGACTAAAGGAGTGTGGAGCTCTGATACATCACAGCTGCACAAGACTCATCCAAAACAACTTTCTACAAACACATTGTGCCATGGAATTCAAACTGTTGGTGCTGCATCACATTCCAGAGCTGAGCTAGCACAGAAAACAGAAAATCCTGCCTCCTCAGACTACAGAGATTGATTTGAAAAATGAAAATATACTGTTGATTCTGTAAACATTTTTCAGCTCAAATAAAGTTCAGGGATACATTAAAAACTGATCTAGACCCTTCTTGTGCTTCTGCTTCTGAGAGTTCACACACTTTCCTCCAATTGGTTAAATCATCCTGTGACTCACACAGAGCATGTCAAAGGCTGGCCAGAGGGAAGAGAGTGGGAAAAGGGTTTGTTTTTGAGCATAAAGCCGCATTAAAAGGTGCATTGCATTTTTACCGTCTTAAAAAAACCCATGAAAAACAGAAGTAGTTCACTTTAAACAGTTTGCAGGGGTCCAAAGTTCTTCCTCACTTGCCTTCTGCATCCTGTGCATCCTGATTACTAACCACAATGAGTTTATCAGCACTTTTCACAGTAAAATTACCAATAACTAGCATGTTAATATGAAATTTCTGATAGTTGGACAAAAATACTTTCTAATTAGATGTGGACAGTACGTAGCAGACATGCTTTGACCTCAAGAGCAACTTACAGTGCTTAGGGGAAGACACTTTTTGCTCAAATGCATGAAAAAAAAAAAATCAGGTATACAGGGTCTTTAATTTGTACATACTCCAAAACCTGTTCCACAGACCAGACTGCATGCCAGTGTCACAGCCTCGTTTGATTCTTAAAAGTTAACTCAGTTCACATGTCAGCAGGCTCAGGTAGGGTCACTGTCAAGGGCACAGAGCCTACCCTTAGTCCTACTTCACAAGCCTCCATAATGAGATTTGTGAATGCAAAACCCTCCAGGCGACATAAACACACACTTAGAGCAGCCACTTAAGACCCTTAAGCCCATAGTGACAAAGAACTATACGCTCCCTCCCTCTTGGTACATGCAAACTCAGTGCACTAGAATCAGCCATGGCCCCTTGAGCAAGGTCTAGAGATTGCTTCAAGTCCTAACCAATTCTGGAATAAGTACTTTAGAGCAATACCTCCAATTGAATGAAAGAAAAATGGAAGTTATATTGTGGAACATTCCAGTCGTCCGGAGACAAGGTGGTGGCGGACCGTCTATCCAAAGGTGCTTCTCTATATAATAATAATAATACGGTTTCTTACCTGCCTGTTCTACTCTAGCTCGTATTCACACTTCCTCTTAAACTGATTGTACTGCTGCTCGTACTCTATCTGGACTTTGAACATTTGTGTCTCTGGAGGGTTAGGGGTTAGGCTAGAGGTCAGGGTTAAGACTGACGGCTTCATTCTATAGAAAAAGTCAACAAATCCCCTAGAGGCAGTAATCACAAACCTTTAATTATTACAGCATGAAACTTGCCATGTACACACACTCAAAACTATGGCTCCAGCAGGTTTAAATGAAAAGTTTGATATAAAATAATTTTTGTAAGTCCATGTCTTTTATGGTTTTATATCAAACAAACAAACAAAGTCCGTGTTTTCAAATCTCATGTTGTCATGTTTTCAAATCTCAATCTCATGTACATATGACTTAGGGGTTAGACTAGAGGTCAGGGTTAAGACTGACGGCTTCATTCTATAGAAAAAGTCAACAAATCCCCTAGAGGCAGTAATCACAAACCTTTAATTATTACAGCATGACCTTTAAGGTTATTCTCTGTTGCACCACATGGCATTTTTAAGGTCATAGCCCATTCATGTACATAAAAAAATACTAAAAATGCTTAATATAAATGTCAAACATAGATTTATGCTCACGACATTGTAAATATTTGAAAGAGTTCAATAGACACTACATTTTAAAATTTGCCTGTTGAAAATCCTGATGCGTCATTGACCCGTCTATACCCCACCCATACACCTGTTCTGCACTGCACTCTGATGAAGGTCCAAAATGAAGGTGGTAGTTCGAAACATTATGCCATTAAATTTCATGGTGGGAGCTTTTGACAGTGTGTGTACCTCTGTTATTTCGGCTTCACCTCCCTGCATTTGATTGTTTTATGATCTTTCTTTCTACAGTTCCTTCTCTAAATCTGGCAAAGGACGACAGATGGAAACTAATCTCTACAACTCTGGTTGTACTTTTGGTCAATATGCACTGTCCATGAAATAAATAAATACAAATTAAATGTTACATAATGCAGTTTTAACATTCTTCAAGCATCTGACCAATTTTATGAAACCAGTCTATCCCATCTGAAACAAATAGTTTAGTTTACATTTAGGCTTATGTATTTGAGAAGTAAACTGAAACTTCTAAAATGGTCACAATTATTTATAAGTTCTCAAGATTATATTGTGACCTGAATAATCATGATTACAGATCATATTCATCCATGTTGACGTCCCCAGTGACAGAAGCAGCAGCAGCACTGACACAACATCAGCTCCACCGGAAACAGTCTCACACCTCCTACAAATCACCTCTCTGCCAACCACCAGCGCTCCAGTTTTACTCAGGCTAAAAAAAGACCCGCCTCCAATCTGTGTCAGTGATCAGGACAGAAAAAGACCGGCTGCTCTTTATAGAGCACTCACACGCAGGACGGCGTTAGCACCTCACAGCAACAACGTCAGAAGCTTTGGGTTGTTCTAGTTTTCATAATTAAACTCAAAGATAAACAAGCCAGTATCTTTCATCCAAGTACTCCTGACCATGATTCTACTCTTCAACATCTAGACTACTACTTCACCACATTTTCTTTAAAGAGCCTGTATTATGTCATTATCTGGTCTATGTTCGGATGGGGCTGTGTTTTGTTTCATTCACACATCTTTAACACACAAACCCTGCAGATTTACTACTGCTTCATGACTTCACAAGGTGGAACAGAGCATTTTGAACTTTCAAGATGTAGACAGACTAATAAACTTATTTAAACATGTGTGAATGAAACAAAGCGTGTGTGTTTTTGAAGGGTAACAACATTCTAACATGGCTTTAAACTCACATGAGACAATACAATTCTCAATTATCACAATGTATTAAAAACAGAAATAGGAAAAAAGTATTGCTGGAAGAATCTGCATTGTTCCTACCGCTCCCTTATGAGGCAAGAGATGTCATTATACATTGGCTGAGTTTACCAGGTGTGTGCACAGATTTTCTACACATCCATGGTGGGGATCATTTTTCACCATTAAAAGCACATAAATGGATATGACTATGTCTCCTCATTCTTTCACACTGGTAGCTCAGTGTGGCTGTTAATAAAGGCCAGGAAATAGTCACTAGATTTGGTGTTTTGGATCTCAAGACAATTACTGTACTGTACTGAATGATCTTCATACATGATCAAGTTCTATAAGTCACTTTCATTATACAGTAAATGTAAAGATAACTGGAGCCAGAACAAAACCTTATGGAACTCCTCTTCAGTGTGCCACATGGACAGAGACAAAGGCAGAGTCTAACCTCCTGGACTGTTGGCATGTTGAAAGCAGAGCCAGTGGCAGTCCAGGACATGGCTTTTGTGAATGGAAAAACTTGTGTGAATGCGGCGCTCTATTTTGGTCAGTGACAGAGAGGTAGCAGGTGCAGCACAATGAGCCACTGTGACTGGACCCAACCCAGGCATTCACTTCAGCACACACAGGCACTGCAGCTCCAACAGCCTATCCAGAACAGCTCCAGCCTATATCCACAACTATAGTCTATCCGGAATCATGATAATTCCAAGAACCAATTCTACCAGCCTATGTCCAAAGCCACTATCTAGTACCATTATCTAGAACTATTAGTCGCAAGATCCACAACAGCCCAAAGTCACTATCCTTAACCTCTATCCAGCCTATATCCAGAAACAGATGAGACTTGGGGTTTTTGTTTTCTGATTTGACTTGAAAATTACCCTCCTTTCAAAAATGTCACTCACACGTACAATAACTCTTAAGTAAAAAAAATAAACCAAATCAAAGCTTCGCTCCCTTCTTCTGAACAAATCCTTAATCAGAAGTGAATTTAAATCTGGACACACACTGGAGTGGCTCATGAGGTTTGTAAGAGGAGACGAGAGACCAAGCATGCTTCGTTTGTCTAACAGTAAAAATCCAGCTGTGAGGACTAGAGCTATGAGCAGAGTCCATAACTCAAACATAACTTGGCAGAAATCCTGTCATCAGGCTGAACATGCAAACTCAAGACCTCACCCTGCCCATACCACCTCAGAAAGTCTTAAATGGCTCGGACTTGGGCCAGTGTGGGACCTTTCTGTGCAGAAATGTGTGTTTTTCCAAGTGTCTGGAAGGTTTTTCCTCACCTTCCTCCAACAAGCAAAAAACATCTAAAAGGAATATCCTAGAACCAATGTGGTCCTGACCAGGAAGAGTTTACAATGTGGAGATGGGGCCCCAGGCACTGCATTCCGGTTGCCCCCTGTTCTTGAAGGGTCAAATACACATGACAAATTTCCCAGTGGGACAATAAAGTATATGACAACGCTGATCACTCATAAGGCAAGTCAAAGTAATGATGCAATGTACTGTTGTCACCATTCTAACATTTTGATTTAAATACTAAGAAATTCACTCAAAACTCACACACATCACAATGAAGACAAAACATGCTGCTTTTTTAGTGATAGGATGTAATTTTCAACACAAAATAATTGTGCCTTATGGATGTTATATTGCATGAGATCTTATACTAGTTCTAATAAAATTCAAAATTAGACAAATTGTTCATATTTTGTCCTATTAATTTAACTTTTCTAGCAGTGATACTACCTCAAATGTGTATCTAGAGTTCCAAAACTTTTGACAATCCTAGAGGTACACAAGTCAAGTTGACACATATTGTGGCTTCACAAGATGAGTAAAAGTGATGAGCATCCCCCAGCCCATCCACTCCAACACCAACACCAACACCAACACTAACACCAACACTATGAGGTCACAGTTGGATGGAGAAGATGCATCCTCACAGACACCTGCACTCACAGCTGCCATGGCTCATACACTGACTCACTTTTATTCCTGGGTCATGTCTAACTAGAGGATTAAGCCAGTTTGTCATTATACCACAATATGACAACTAGTCAGAGGTTACAGCAAGACCCTCCTGAAGGATTTATCATTTGAAATTAATGTAACTGAAGGAACAAAGCAACAAATAATGTAAGAATCCCTGTATTTTCAAAAGTAGTAGACCACAGACATGAGAATCTTCTCTTCCAGGGCCCATACCACACCATTTTCTGACCCATGTTATGTTGTTTTCCTCATCACAAAGTTGTGCTTTGTTTCATTCACACATGTTTAAACACAGTGTTCTGCCTTATGCTGTTATGTGGTAATACAGGAGTGCTGCACTGTGTTTTTAAATCCCACAAAGCTTCACTTGAATCATTTTTGAATCATGATTTCAGCCCTGGAATTGCAAATCTCTACTGAACAGAAGGTAGCTGTAAACACTGCATGGCATCACAAGGTGGAGCAGAGCATTTTGAGCTTTGGAGATATAGACAGACTAATAATAAAGTATTAGTTAAACCTGTGTGAGTGAAACAAAACAACTACTGCTCTGTTTTAGATGAGGTAGCTCACAAAAGTCAATTTTGCGTAATGGGACTTTTAAGGTGCGGTGCAAGAAACACAAATATTCAAATCATTTCATACTGTCAACAGTTTTTGGCATTTTGTAGACTTACAGTGGGAAGACTAGTCAAACCTTGTTCTCTAGTAAGAATATTGTGAATGTTGCTAAATATATTACAAAAGTAAAAATTGTGTCTATAAACTACTCCAAAAAGTACATTTTAATGAGTTGTCTCATTCAAATATATGTAATATATTATTGCATCAACTATGAAGTCAAAATGGTCATCATTCAGTAAAACAATTTTTCAAAAACATTACGCCAGCCACAAATCTAACTAGAAAAAACAACTTTTACTCTAAAACATCTCCAAGAAATTCCCCAATTAGAAGACAAGAAAATGAACTATAAATAAGTTATCTTTAAAAAACTGTCCACACAAACCTGACTGGCCCCACTCTTGTCCAGTGTTGTGGCGTATCCAGCGTGGTGATGTCCAGAGGGGACAGTGGAGTGGACCTTATGCTCACACTGACATTGGCCTCCCCACGCCCCCGCCCCTGCCCTAGCCCCATGTACAGACCTCTATTTGGGGGTGCATGTGTTGTGGTTGGGTCTGGGCTGTGGGTGAGGGGTAGGTGGGTGGGGGGTATTTTTAGAACGGTGCTTTCCCGGGACCATGAGCGTTAGGCCAGATCAATCAAATGACGACCACAAGGACAACTGGTGACGGTTGGGGTAGGCTAGACGAGGGTGGCCGGGAGGAGGGCACTGGAGAGGAGGTAGATGGGTAGAGGGGGCTAACACTAGAGTAGGACAAAAACAAACACTTAAGCACTCAAACACTTTTTGATCCCTGTGACATTGTGGAAGGCAGGTGAGTCAACATTGTGCAGTGGTGGCTGCACTGACCGTTTAAAAAAGTGAACTAAGAGAGTGTGAGGTCACCCATAGTGTTTGGCTCCAGTCAAATGAAGCTGTTCGAGGATAGCATTTATAGGAGCAAATTTGGAGCCAGTTCCATATTAGGAATAGGAATTGATACCTTCCCAATACAAAGTGAATTTGAGCTGGAGTTGATGGGGAGCGGCCCCATCAACTCCAGTCCCCATGCTCACTTCCCATTTGGAACACACTGGCTAGGGGGTTAGATATGTCCATTTGGTCTATGGTCAGACAGTAGATTAATATGATGTCCCTCTCGGATGTGACAAGTTCCTGTATTGTGGCATATTGTAAAAATGAAAAGGAACATATTTTTCTCAATTTTATTACAAACCACAGCACAGTCTATCTGCAGGTTAACTAGACTGTCCACATCTCAGTTACTTATACAATTAGGTAAGCACTGACACTTACACTAATAATGAGTGTTGGTCAGACGAGCTTTACTGACTGATGGAGATCCAGGATAGCTCAGTAGTTACTTGTAGGGTACACAACAGTTGCACATTGTATACTTAAAGCCATAGTATATCGGTATTGGCATCAGCACTGAAAAAGCAGGAGTGGTGTATCTCTACATACACTACAGAAGGTATTTCAAATAAAGAGATACTAGTTCACAGCAGTACAAGTGAATACTTGTTTTGTGGCCATTGTGGACAGCTTCCTGCAAACTACAAACACAAACTTCAAACACAAAATACAAAAGAGATGCCTCAGTTGTGAAATTGCTAGGACTCTCTCTGATATAAATGGTCTCTACCTAAATCCCAGGACCTGCACTGGTCATGGATCAGTGCTAGTGGAGCCTCTGCAGCTCAGGCAGGGGATACTGGAGGTTCTGAGCTTTAAATGAGACCTGGTCTGTCCATACACTGAGAATGAGAAACACTTGGATGTGTCCTCTGTCTGCAGGTTAAGGCTCTGGAGACAGTTTCATTTGTGAATGAAAACTCTAAAACTAAAACTCTAAGAGCACAGACAACATACAGTTCCTTGAAAGATAATTAACAATTAGGAAATACCTTTTTTCCATTTGGATTTGAATAAACCCATGATAAATATTTTAACTTCTAATTCTACTTTTTCTGTGTGGCCCTAAACTCCCCTAAAAAGTGGGTTTCATTGTTAGCCTTTGGCACATTTCTAGGTCTTTTCAAAATGCACTGGAAACTACAATGGAAGTTAATCGATCATAAAATACACACTAACAGACAGTGGCTTCCAAACTTGACAAACACCACCGCCCTCTAGTGTCCGAAGAATGTACTTCCCCTATATGGCAGGGGAAATTCCATACAGTATTTTCTTCAGTTTAATGAAGTCACCAAGCCACAATAAAAACAGTAGAAAAGCCCCGGCGTAAGCAGCACACAAAGCCTCCCTGTGCTCAGGTGCACTCCTCTGTCAGCACAACTCTGATCAGGGCCAAACCCTGTCACCATGTTGATCCATAAACAACACAAAACCACAACTAAAAACCACAACAGAGGAGCCGAGGCTGGAGCAGTCACTGCTGTTGTGCACAGAGAGGTCAGCACACAGGAGCCACGTACAGGCCAATGCACACTCAGTCCTAATGCCCAAGGGGAACGAGACTGTCAAAAGCATCGGAAAATTATATCAGAACTAAATACTCATTTGAATGGACTGAATAGGGATGTGCCAATATGGATTTTTTTTTATACATTTGAAATATTTGACCTGCTGCAGTGGCTGATATATGGTATTTGTTTATACAAATTTAGCTGTTAAAATTCATAACGAGGCCCACAAATTAATATTCAGTTAATCTGCCATCACCACTTTAAGATTTGTGAAGATATTGGCCGATACCAATGCAGAAAGCAATACATCGCCCACTCCTAGTATGGGTACTAAAGTTTCATTGACAGGACAGAAATTAACCTTTCCTGAATGTCTTTAGAATTATCTTGAGCTGCATCAGAACAAGTATCAGAGCACATAGACCAATTTACACCCATGGACACTATGGAACCTACCTGGACCACTAGGGGATTAGACATAAGGCCACAAGGTAATAGAAATTTAATGTTGAAGATCACATTATATTGTCTAAAGAAAAAACAGTTTTTATTATCATTGTGGTATCAGAATCTGTATCGAGTATCTCCCTTAGTATTGACATTTTTGTATCTTGACAATACTCAAAGGAAATGCTTCATGTACAAATATGTGATCAGAACTAAACAAAATCTGTTCACGATATTTAGGTGATCAGAAAGGACAAGACAAGATTAGAAAAGCTGTATAGTTTCATAATTTCAACATTATCAACAAAATCCAAAAGCCAAATTCTAGATTTACTTGACTAAATGTGAGTCATCAACCAAAAGTTTCTTGCGTTTTTGTGTGTGTGTGAAAACTTAAATTAAAATCTGTTGTCAGAATCATCACTGGCGGTCCAGGCTGTGTGGACTCAGTCCATAAATCTGCGTATAGAACAAGTTACACAATGTACTGCCCCATTTGTTCTCACTGTGGGCCCCCTATTAAACTCATCATTTACTCTGACCCACTTTCACAACAAAACCAACATTTTTGAGGCACAATAAAGAAATAAAATCTCAATATTCTCAAACTAAACTGATTTTAGAGCAGTTTTAATAACAATAGCTTCACTTCAGTTGAAATTCACACAGCAGTCTTAACAAACTACACTAACTTCAAATAAAACAAGCTCCAGATTGAGTCATTATTAGTTATGGTTGTTATACAGCCATGTGTATGTCTTTAGTCTTTCTTGACTGTATAAGTGAAGTTTACAGATTACAGATTTATACATTTAGTTTGAATATTTTCTTAATGCATTTTTCATCCCGTGAAGCCGACAACAATTATGAGCAGACATCCAAATACATAAGTCATCTAATCAGTACCTCTCATATCTGCAGAGCACAGTGAAGAATCTGCGGTCGGAGAGTTGCAGAAGGTGAAGCACAAAAGAGGCTGGGGATGGTTCTGAGGTTCTGAGGTTCTGGAGCTGAGGGGCTCGACTGGGAGAGTTTATCACTGGAATGTGACTAACGGACTAACGGACACCAGGAGGGACAGAGCAACCGTTACCCTCATTAAAAATGCAACGCACTGTTCTAGAACCATGGCTCTCAACCAGGGATTTGTCAATTTTTTTCAGACTACCCCCCAGTTCATTTGATCCATAAAGATTTGTTCATTAGGAGTTCTAATATTTGTAATTTAAAAAAGGTCCTATATTACACAAAACTGACTCTTGTGAGCTTTAATCCATGTAATAATGCGGTTTCCTCATCAAAAACAGACTTGAAGTTGTGTTTTGTTTCATTCACACATGTTTAAGTAACACTTTTAATCTGTCTATATTCCTAAAATCAAAATGCTCTGTTCCACCTTGTGATGTCATGAAGCCTTTAGTAGAGATTAGGGGTGTTTGAAGCACAAATTGCACTATACAAATAAACTTGGATTAATAGGGGTGTAACAATATCCAAGTCTCACGATACGATATTGTCACAGTATGAACCTCACGGTACAATATGTATTGCAATAATGTGGGGAAGCTCATATGGGGGGTGGCTCACGATATTACGATATTCTACATAACAACAGTGACATTCTTAAAATCCTTAGAGCATCATTTGGTACATTTATTGTCACATTCAGATCAGTGACATTTTCAACGACTTAAAAGCAAACATTAAGGATGGAACGATATCCAAATCTCCGACTACGATATTTTCTCCATTTCCATCTCACGGTACAATATTTATTCTGATATTTTGTGAAGGCTTAACAGTTATTTATATATAACAGTTTTTTCTACATGTAGTCTACACTGAAACAGCAAAGGATCATAGTCTATGTAGTTCCCTCTGTTTTTTTGCCATTACTGCACCACAACAATGAATTATTTAAACAAAGACACTTAGGATTCGATATATTGTGATGGCAACGATATTATTGTGAGACTTTTGACGATACGATATCACCATATTTTTCGGGTATTGTTACACCCCTAGTTTATTGTAATAAAAAGGGCAGACAATCATTTGTGAGACATTTTACATAATCGTGATTATTGCCAGCAAAGAAAATCACCATTTTATCACCAGAATGTGCAAAAAAAGCTACTTATCCTTGATGTTTTCTTCTAGATCATAGTTGTTTCCACTCATAACAAAATACAACTATTATTAAATAAGGAACTTATTCTTAATATTAAAAGTGCAATTAATCATAACATTTTTTAAACTGTCAGCAACTGCATTAATTATTTTATGTAATCTTTAGCCACAATTACTTTTACCATGATAATTGTGACACCAGATTTGAATATTGTAGCATGTCTGGTAGAGAACGGTAATTTAAAGGCAGAAATGATCCAAAAGATTCTAATGAACGTGTGAGGACTTTTAAAAACACGTTGGAGCACTTCCTGTATTACCACATGACATCGCAAGGTGGAACAGAGTGTTTTCTGCTTGAGAGAAAAGCTAAAGCCTAAATGTGCAGGGTTTGTGCGTTAAACATGAAACAAAAACACAACTCCAGGTCTGTCAAGTATAACAGAGATCATAAAATGTGGGTCCTCAAGAGTTTAGATGCTGCAGATAAGGGAAAGAAACAATAAATAATAAAACATGAATAGACTGCAGCACGGCAGAAGATTTGGAAACTAAAAAAGTGCAAGATAGAGTAAGCATCATGTCCATTTCAATACAGGGCTTCCCACAACAACTAAAGTATACGCCATCATTTTGGATAAACTCCCTCTGATCTGATAACAGTCCTACAGAGTACAGTGAGTTTCCATTGCTCACCGAGAAGGCATCCAAGGCTCTACATTAGCACATCTGTGTTTTTGCTTACCATTTACGTGACGTCAACAACACACAGTCCACGAGCACTACCCACTACCGCTTCACTACCACAGCCCAAGCACTGGCAGTCGCAGAAGAGGTGGGAGCATAAGAACGAGACTTGGTCCAAGACGACGCCGATCACCACAGATATACAGGGTACGTGCAGCTCGTAGCAAGGTTCTACTAAAACTTCAAGTCCAAGCAGTAAACATCAGCCTGCACATAGCAAAAATCACGAAGGGAATGGGAAATTATTTTGATAAACAAAAAATACTACTACAAATGCAAAAACTGATTGATTTTATGTTTAAGTGTGGGCAATACGACAAAAAATAAATACACCTTTGTTTTTTCCAGACCATGATTTCAATTTAGATACATTTATTGGCATACTCTCAAGAACAACAGCAGTGGGCCTAATAAGTGTGACCGTGAAACATGAATTTTGAGTATCAAAATTTCTAAAAGTACTATATTAATTAACATCACCAAGAACAAAGTCTTTTTCTGCATAAAAACTTCTAAACCTCCTGAGTTTAGATCTGTACAAACATGTTCTGAAATATGATTCTTGTATTAGCTTGTCACTTCAGATTTCTCTCTTTTCTTTCAGCTCTTTCTCCTAGACGTGTTTAAAATGTGAACTTTCAACCCAAGTGATTCAAATTAAATTACGCTGAACCATAATGTAATAATCTGCTAATCATGATGAATCTTGTTGTGTTTAAGCCCCCTGAGTGAGTCCTAGACTCCTCCCCCTGACTCACTGTTGTTGTAATGTGAGGCCTGGAGCCAGGGGGGGCGGGGCTTCCCTTTCCACCCCAGGACATGAGCAGTACATGGGCCCATCACACTACGTAAACTTAGACTCTTTAAATTCCATAGCTGTGTATCAGATGGCAGGTGATCGTGGTTGACAGGATCGGTATCTTCGTACACAAGCACTGACATTTGTAGGACATTTTCTGATGCCGTTTCCTCATCACAAAACAGATCTGGAGTTGTGTTCATCTCTCAAACTTGTGATGTCAGGTGGTAATACAGGAAGTGCTCCACTGTGGTTTTAAACTCACACACCTTCACTAGAATTATTTGTGATTTCAGTCCTGGAATTCCTCATCTCTACTGAACAAAAGGTAAAAGGAGCTGTAAACTTGAAAACTACAGCTTCATGACATCACAAGGGGAAACAGCATTTTGGGGTTTTGAAGATAAAGACAGACTAATAATAAAGGGTTACTCAAACATGTGTGAATGAATCAAAACAACTCCAGGTCGGTTTTTGAGGAGGAAATGGCATTATTACATGGATTATAGCTCACAAGAGTCAATTTCGTGTTTAACAGAAGCTTTGGCTCTGCTGCTGTGGTAGTGCATGAGCGCTCCTCTGCACTGGTCAGCATTTCTCCAGATAAGTGCTTTTCCTGTAGAACCGTGTGCAGTGTTGTTGGCAGTGTGAGGACTATTGTGTTCACAGAGGAACACACAGGCCCATGTCTCATGTGTAAAGACTCAGCCTGTACCTGTATTACACTGCACTGAGCTGCAGGTGAAGGCTGGAGGCCTGTACACAAAAAGGAACTAACCAACTAAACTCCACCCACAACCACATTTCAAACTGAAGATACAGAACAGTGTGATTGGTCTAACTGGTATCCACATTTCAACTCTGCCCCTCCAGCCTCCAGCCTAGGCCAGCCTCCAGCCTCCAGCCTCCAGCCTAGGCCAGTCATGAGTGATGTTTTTTGATGATGGTGATGGTTTTGACCATAAAACTGCAAATATATTGCCTGGCAGGTTCTGAATGGTACATCTTTATCACTGTTTTTTATACAGGAGAATATCAGTTTGGTCCCCATGTTCGACAGAAAATGTTTGCGCAATCAGTGGCCATATTTGATTTGATTATCTAATTCACTTCAAGTGTCAACACTATCTGGTGCTATTAACATGTTAAAGTTGATTTAGTGTGTACAGTCAAAACACAAATCATATGGATGAGGCCAAGTGTGCTGTGAGGAGTTCACATTTACATGTAGAATACTTTGAATGGATGAACATTCCATATTCTGATTCTTTCATCTAAACACAAACTACACTGAAACTGTATGTGTATAGGTTGGTTCTCAAGCTGATTAACCAGTGAGGCAGAATGCAGAATGAGCCTCACTCTTTGGATTGCCAATTTCTATGACTCCAGTCAACTGGAAATCCACCTACACGAACCCAGGAGCAGCCAACCATGGATCAGGTGAGTTTAGGTGTGCACTGGCATCAGTTTGGCAGTGCAATACTTATAAGCCTGGGACAATTCAATATGTCACCACAGATCCCAATGCTAAAACAAAGAACCAGATAGTGATTTATTCATAAGTAATTATTCATAGATTACAATATTCGGTCCTAATATGGTGTATGGTGTAATATGGTCAAGTACACATTCAAAATTCCATAAAATACAATTTATTTCATTTTTAAATTATGAGAATAGTAAATGGAACTTCTGAATCCTTAATGAAAAACACCTCTAGCGCTAATGCAGCCTCTGCAGCTCTGGAGGTTCTAAACTCTCATATCAGGTCTGATCTTTCCATTTGCTGAGAATGAGACAAACTCTTGTGACTCACTTGTGATTACAGTACCTTTTTTCTCCTTCCTGTTTTGAAGGAATTCTTGAGGACCTTTCCTTAAAGATAGAATATTTTGATTGATGTACTGCTAGAACAATAGAGGAGCGATGCCAGGCCAAATCATTCACAGGAAAGAACCCTCAGGCCTGAAACCAACCAAGAAAAAACAAATCAATACCTTTTATACAGTTTAGATTACATGTGCCATTTCACTAATCTTGAACCAGAGCTTCTCTGACACATTTATGTGTACATTGAACAGAAACCCATTATTACAAATCTCAAATCTAAATCACAAACTATTGAGTCCCATCTTGAATACATAACATTAATAACTGCTAAAAGTATTGGACTTTAATGTGACAAACCAAGTCAAAGTGTAAAAGTTAAAAATGATCATTCTGAGGTATGTGGGGAAATCCTACCCTGCTGTTATGCAACGCTAAAGTCAAATCCAAACAGGAGGGGGAGAGTTGGCGGCTGGACAAAGCACATGAAATACATGTTTTACAGAGGAGATATAAAACTCTACGACCTCCGCTCAGGTCCAGAGGAGTGCAGTCATCAAGTCAACATTTGGACAAGAACCCAACCCAGGAATCAGCAAGAAGAAGCCCACAGAGCAGAGGAGGGAAGGCCTGTGGATCCAGCATGGAGAGAATCATTTTAAGCTTAATTTTGATATTAAGGACTTGATACCGATTCTGATACATTTTATTCATACATTTTATTATCATTTGTTATTAATAAAATAATTATTTTGACAGTAGAATGTGATATGCGTAGAATAACCATGTATAAAGAAACTATTATTCTGTGTAGAAAACTACATTCTACTCTCTAAAAGGAGTGTATTTAATTTGCATTGTGCTATAGAATTTAATAATACTGAAAGACGACAAAGCAGGTCAGCAACTTTCAAATACCACCTTGAATTAGGAGTGTAATGTGTCCTTAGGGTGGACTGAACACACACAATTCTTTGCCGAATTTTGTCAATGTGAAACTTTAAAAGGAAATTAATAGGACTAAAATAATGAATAATTTGTCAAATAAAAAAGGATAAAATTTCCACCATCCATCCATCCATTTTCTCCCGCTTAATCCGGCTGGGTCGCGGGGGCAGCGCTGCCCATTACTCTGTGCACCAGACCCAGACCCTATGAACCCCTCTGCAGGTGGTGAGCCCACAGGAGGAAATTTTCACCAATTAATCATTAAAAAGGAACTGTATGGAGCCTGTGCTTTAAAAAACAAAACAAAAAAATAATACAAGCTCTCAACGTTTACCTTTTATCAGGGGAAATGGATAAATCTATGAGTTAACTCCAGTGGCAAAGTCAGTAAAGTTCATTCATGCCATCCATAAGGTTGCTGGTTCAATCTCACCTCAAGTATATTAAATTGTCCCTTGAGTAGTGAACATTCATCTTCTGGCAGTTTAACTTGGCTCACACATCAGACCTTCTCAGAGCCACCTCGCGGCCAACCCTCTGAACAGGCCTTTTTCCTGCCCTCAGCCTTCTGACTCATTTGTACAAAAACACTGATGTAGTTGTTTAAAGAACTGCATCTTTGGCGGATCAGGGGCCTTAAATCAGAGCTGTTTGGTGCTTTCTCCCGCTGCCATGACAACCAGAGACCACCCTTTTCATGCTCCCCACACAGTCATAGGTGGGGCTCCTTCTACTCAGATGGGGCCCCCATGAGGGACCCACACAGCTGCTTCCAATACACCCAATGTGGCCCCTGAACAGTCATGTAAGGTACAGCAATGACGCCAGAGTTTTATGTAAGCGACCTCTTTGTTTGTTGATGAGAGAGGAACGCCCAAACTGTTCAAAGAAGAGGATTCTCAATATTCAAATACCCACAACACACTGCAGTCTGTACTCACAGATAGTGGTCCATTACCATGGCAACAACATTATAAAACATGAAATAAAGTAAGAAAAACAAGTCATAATTCACATGTGATTTCTGAGCATACATGCTATTGTTTTTGGACAGAGGACACAATAGCTCCACCTGTGCCTGGTGCTGAAAAGTGAAGCTCAGAGTTTAAGCTGCCATCTAAGAAAGTTGAAATTAAAAATAACTCAGTTGTTTAACCACCATTTTAGAGTGAATTGCACACTCCAGATGGGCCAATGTTCAACTGGTGATCAATACGTGAAATAAACCCACACATTCACTACAGAAGCACAAACACTGCACAAGCAAATGACAGCATTAGACACTTCTGCTACGTAATGCTTTAAAGCCAGAGTATGTATTTGTTT
The DNA here is from genome assembly GCA_000787155.1 of Scartelaos histophorus. Lineage (NCBI taxonomy): Eukaryota > Metazoa > Chordata > Actinopteri > Gobiiformes > Gobiidae > Scartelaos > Scartelaos histophorus. The sequence continues at coordinate 10,131 of KN520322.1, read as the reverse complement.
TTTGCCAAAACAATACACTAAATTAGAATGTTTATAACTTTTTCATGTTTTTGGTTTATTACACTGAAAAACTTCCTTCCTTAGTTTAAACAGGCTTTCATCTCCAAAACTCATATTTGGCCTGGAGGAGGGCCTGCTTCTGTTTGTTTCCATGGAAATGTTATTCCTTTGGCTATAATATTCCAAAGTATGGCAAAAAAAATACATATCCACTGCCATGGAGAATGTTCCGAAGTATGGTTTTAACATTCCATTCCCACAGAGTCATATGTGCTAGACGTGTAAAGTATGATTGATCTTTGTGGTATTTGAAGTAATAAAGAACATGGAGAACAAAAGGTTTCAATCCACAGCAGAATACAAACATATCTTCTGACAGATTACATCCATGTAAATGACTCATGCTGGAGAACAACAGCAGGTTTGGGCCGAGTTTGTAGGAAAATAACTTCAACTCCAAAGTGTCTGCTTCATTCCAGGTTCAGAAACCTCCCACCCTCACACAACCTGCACTGCTCATGAGGGGCAAACACAACTGACCCAACATGTAGGATACACCAGAGTACAGTCTCACTGAGTGTTCTGAACCAATGATCAGAGTGTCCACAAACAAAGACTTCACGTTGACTGTTGGAAGTGCCACAACAGAGGAACAAGCCAAAAAATCTCACTTTAGTCACATCCAGTTGAGAGAAAGGCACAGGCATCTTTCCCTCCACAAAAGTACAGAGCTCTTCCCCCTGCACGTTTTTCACAAACTAAATAGTCCATGTTTCAGCTAAAATAGACTCAAGTACATCTGTCTGTGTCGCCATGTTTGTTTTGGTTCATTTGGCTCTGGCTTCTGCCCAAACCACAGTGCTGGCCTGTAATTGGTCAGTTTCCACACCAGTGGTGATGGGACATATCACATGCTGTTGGAGCTGAACAAGACAGATTCAGAGTTTGTGAACTCACAAAAGCACAAGAATTCATCGTGTTGGCAAGACTACCAGGTTGTCAGATGATAGAATTCTTAACCTCTTCTCATAAAATGAAACCACCTAACTGAGCTCTGGGTCCCATCAAACTGACCACACAAACATCTACACATAAAGTGCCACATCTACTGCATGCTTTCAGATCCCTCTCTCCAATTGCATTTGAGAGTGATTACTTTGCATAGGGAAATCCTACATGGAGCCGGTGGCACACGTGGTCTGGTTCCCATGCCTTATTAGGTCACCTATGTCCAACACGGGCCCCCTATTCTACACTGTCCCTAGTGGGTTCAGGCATTGTTGAATCAACCAAGAGGTTTGTCAGTCCTAAAAATGCAGCCTCATTTCACATTTGGGTTATAGAGAGCAGGAACACAGAGATTCAGGTCCAAGTATGACAACGCTGCCACAACTGGAAGTCAGATCACATCATAACTCATGATCACTGAAACATGGCCAATCAACAGTCAAATCTTTCATTTGCATGTTAGATTATGTGGCCACTCTTCAGATCTAATGCTATGTAATGTGACATAAATATCCATACAAAAGCACATTACACTTTGCTTTACTTTATGTGGTGGGCTATAGTGATATGAATCACAGACTGGGTATGGGTTCAGAGATACAGTTCAACCCATCTCCTGATGAGATTATTTTCTGGCTGTAATACAACACTTCTGCTGAGGATAAGTCACCTGCTTGTCTCCATGTACAGCTATCTATCCACAGTATGATAAAACCTTCTCCATGGAGACAAGCAGGTGATTTCATTACAAGTTACAGGTCAGATCTGTGGAGAGGCAGGCTCACTCAACATAAAAATGTTATTGTTGTTAGGCTATTTATGGTGTTTTTCAGCATTTAAAACATCAGTTAATAAAAAGATAAAGATATAGGCCAAGTGTGAAATAATACTGTGGTTCTAAATTCTGCAAAATTGACTGTGTAAAGCTATGTTATAATCAAAAATATACCTGGAGTTGTGATTGTTTCATTCACACATTTTTGAGTAACATCATTATTAGTGTGACCAGATCTCCAAAGCTTAAAATACTGTTTTGCTGCTCTGTTCCACCTTATGATGTCACAGTGATAGTTCAAGTTAACAGCAAAGTTTTATCTTTAGTCAAGTGTCCAAAAAATTCTAGTAAAAGTGTAAAGAGTTTATAATATATATCTATAATATCAGAAGAACACAGACAACATTTGCAGGGTTTGTGTATTAAACTTGTGCGAATGAAACAAAAGACAATTCCAGGTCTGTCTGTGATAAGGAAACACTATAACATAAATCAGAAAATAGAGTAATATGAGCCCTTCAATTAAATGAACACAAAATTATTCACTGAGTACATATTTTTGTATTCATTTTGTATTCGACATGGTGGTCCTTTCCCAGAAGTTTGTGAGTTGGTTTTAGACTTGCCATAAAGAAGCAGCGTGCGTCCCCTGTGCCTTGAAACAGACCCTGGGCACGGTGGTCCTCTCACCGCGGTATAGTGTGTCATGTACGGGCTGTAACATAATCACCATACCTCCGAGATGTGGGCAGCGTGCGCACACCCATGTCCACGCACACACACACGCACCACACGGTCTATTGTCCGGAGCTCCACGGATCACATTTCAAAGACTCACCAGCGGCGCCTTTTACTTTCTACCCGGGGTAAAGAAGGATAGTTCCACCTGTCCTGTGCGCGTCCCCCGGCCTCACCTGTGCGCAACCACCGCCCCTCACCTCCAACACACACGCAGTCGCCACATGCTAACACGTTCGGCATTAAAACAACATCAAATTACAAAAATGCACTGAAAAGCAACGGGAGTGTTTGATGCATCTGCAAAGTCATGTTCATTTCCTCTAGTTTACATCCATGACTTGACTGACTAGGACAAGACAAAGCTCACTGAAAGTTTCTGCTAAATAACGGGTGGAAATGACGGGTGAAATGCGCTCACCGGGGCTGGTCCTGGCGGCGGACGGCTCCACGGAGGCTCCGGCGGGGAGGGCAGAGGAGGCACGCCGCTGTCACACTCGCTCTGTCGGTGTGTGTCTGCGGAGGAGCGCTCGAGTCGCTGCTCCGAACTTCTCCAGCTCCTCTGCTAAATGTGTGCGTCAAGGTACCTCCGCTTCCGGTCACTCCTGGTTTTTCACAATAAAGCACCGGATATGGATACGGGCAATTTTGTTTTTTAATATAATATATAAAAACATTGCAAGGCATCTTGTACATCTGACTGCATACAATTATTCATTACAACAGCTTGTTTAAATTGAATATGGCACAAATTCATTAAAATACATTTGGAAGAAAGGTTTTATATTTGAGAAATTGCACTTATGAATAAATTGTTTGGCTGGTAATAAACACGAATTATAGAAAAGTTCCTTTTTGTTGTCTTGCAAAATGACTCCATATTTGATGTCCTTAGAGCAGTGTTTCCCAAACTTTTTTCTGGGAACCCATATTTTTAAAGTCACAAACCTTCACGATCCAATTCAAAAAGACATTATTTATAAATCACAAAATAAATGTGGATTTGACCATTGTTGAACAGTAATGAGGATATTTCATTGTTGGGTGAGTGATGTGTGTGATGTGATTGTGTCTCTGTAGTATTACTCTAGTTTTAAACAATGAAAAACAGTAATTAAACCAACAATAAAAGGTATCCATGACAAGTGTACATGGACTTTAAATGAATGCTCTTTCCTCTTTCCTTTCAACATTCAATTGAACCAGCAATATTGGAGCAAAATTGTCAATTTAAAAAAAATAAAGATTAGACTAGAAAAGATTAGAAATTATACAAACAAGTCTCAACATCTCAGCATTTCTAATCAGAAAGATGGGCCAATGTGGGGTGATCGTGACAAGACGACCCAAAAAAATCTCATGCAGCACACCTGAGGGTCGCAACCCAGTCTTTGGGAAACAATGCCATACAGGGTACATCCATATTTGAAATGAGTTCCAAAACGTTCTCATTTAGCTACAAATTAAAAAAAAAAAAAAAAGAAAAAAAAAAAGAAAACAGTTTCTATTTCACTTACAAAAGTTACAGAAGTTTCTTAAAAAAAAAATCATTACAGGGATAAATATCATTTAAAAAATGTTTATAAGTTTTTTGGCTTTAGGAGTGATTGGAAATTAGAGGCAATTTGCTCAATTTTTTTTATGATATTAATTAGAAACTCTAATTCTTTTTAGCGGATACAATTAACAAAACCATAACATTTATGGAAGCGTGAAGTAGGCTAGTAGGAGTAAAAGGGGTTGTAATTTTTTTTTTCTTTTTACTGATGTGTATTTAGACCGTGTGTTAATGTTTATGTGGGATAATTTTGGTAATACATATCATGACAATATAGCCATTTTAACTGTCAATATACAATATATAAACTGACTGAATTATTAAAGAAACAATACAGACTGTAATTTCTGGAGGACCTATCGCTGTGTTTCAGAGGACATCACAACATTCTACTGTATAGTCCGGTGTTATTTGATACAGATGGGGGCAAGCTAAAATTAACTGTTGAACTGCAGAGTTTTGTTTAATACAGCAGGTAGTGGATCTAGTCAATAATAGAAATGATCATGTTCCATATTTGGGAATTTACCTTTCTGATATTTCTTGGTACAGTACAGGACATCATCACCTTCTAGAAACTGAAAACCACCAATGAGGACCACATGTTTTCACGCAGGCCGGGTGCAGTTCAGTGGCCCATTAGATTTAATTAGAGTCTTTCTAAAAGAAGAGCATCGTTAGTAGTATTTTTCTTTTATCAAGAAGCATTTTCTGAAGCTAAATTATTCCCTGATTGTGGAAAAGATGGACTATGCCAGTGCATCTTTCCCAGCAGAGTCATTTTTTAGTTTTTTGCTCTCCTCAAGTGATGCAGAAAAGAGGGAGTCCCTGTCTGTGTGAATGTTTATGTCAGACCACTTAGGTATTAAAATAGAGCTAATATTATATCATACTTCCTGCTCTGATTGGCTCGTCTATTGACCAACCAACCATTTAAGCCTAAGGTCATCATTTAGGCTAAGAACTAACCAGACCAAACTGACCAACTGACAAAAACCAGGAAGACTTTTGTAGTGACTCCAGTGTAGTTCTCTGGGCTCTACCGACTGATCAAACCCACTGAAGTAAATTTATTCTTCTTTTTATTCTCTATTCTCTCTTCTTTTATTCTCTGATTTATTCTCTACTTACTAGTTCTGAGAGTGTTTATTCTAGACTAGAGGGAGTTTATTTTAAGATATCTTGTCAAGTAAAACAATCTTGCTGCATGGACAGATCATTTCACGACTTTTAAGTCATTTTCAGATAGATTTAAGTGTTTCTGTCTTCAATTTTTGCCACACTTTTTTGCAGTGTAATAGTCAGGGTCAAGTGTCAGGTGTGAAGTTTCTTGAATAGGTGAAAATACTGCCCCTGTTCCACCTGAGAGAGACGTCAGCACCACATTAAAACTATGCACCTGTCCACTTGCCCCTCTTCCATATCATTTGATTCATGAGTGAGTGAGAAGAGGTCAGCAGTCTGATATCAGTGCTGTGCCGGGCTGTTTCATGCTCAGGACTGTCCTCTAGGCTCTTTTGAATAGACTCTAGTGCTGCCGTTTCCAGGCACGTCGCTACGGAGACAGTCATATGGCAAACAAATGAGAGAGGGAGGGAGGAGGGAGGGAAGGGGGAGGAAGGAGAGAGAAGTAAAGACAAGGGTGAGCACTGCAAATTTCTCTGATCGGGCCAAGACTTTCAAACTTCTATCAGGTTATTCATCCTGTTTTCAGATTTATTCTCTACTTACTAGTCTAGAGGGAGTTTATTTTAAGATAACTTGACAAGTAAAATGATCTTGGTGCATGGACAGATCATTTCACTACTTTTAAACGTTGCATGGAAGATTTTTTTTTTTTAATTGTTAATGAAAGTTCAATATAGCATTATAAAGATGCAACAGCCTTGTTACTATAATGACTAAAAAAAGAGCCAATGAAAATCCATCAACACTAGACGTGGTGGGGCCAGATAAACATCAGCTAATAGAAAACGAGGCTACCCTACTCTTCCAGTGCTACTGACTCTCCAGTGCGCTGGGATTACGTGGTTTATGTTCAGCTCTTACACACTCCACAGATGCAAAATGCTGTTTACTAAACCAGGTTCTTAGTGGCTTTTTCTAGCTGGAACTTCCTAATAGTTTGCACAAAGTTTGTTGCAATGACAAGAATCCACTACCAGTTCACTGCAAAAGAAAGTCCATTTAAGGTCACTGTGAGAATCCACGACCAGTTCACCGCAAAAGAAAGTCCGTTTATGAGGTCACCGAAAGGAGAAGTGAAGAGGAAAAGGAGCGAAGCCAAACTAAGGTGATTCTAGGAGATTCTTCACTGAAGCAGACGAGGGTCTAAAGACTGACGCGCTGGAGCTAAATCACTTCTGTACAGGAAACTTCTGCTTATCATTGGGAAACGTACTTCATTTCCAAGAGCTTGACAGATGTTTTTAGAGACACTTATTTTCTAGGATAAAGTACTTTATTAAAACCATAAATGTAAATCTAAAGTAATCGCCAAGATTTTGCACACATACATTACTCTCACACTCACGACTTCGTTATAACTCTGAATGTGGCTGCAGATATGACAATAGTAAAAGAGAACAGTAAAGCACAACTAACAGCAATTCTGATTGGTGCAGTAGCTGTAAAGGTTTTGGGCACAAAGAGCATTTGAAAAAGGACAAACAGTCACTGTGCTCCTCGTTCCTTTGAAAATCCTTTATACGACCTTTAAGTCATTTTCTGATAGATTTAAGTGTTTATATCTCTTTTGGCCAAGCTTTTTATAGTGAGGGTAGAGGGAGGGAGGAGATGGTAAGAGAGAAGAAAGAGAGTGAAGAGAGAGAAGTAAAGAAAAAATGGCGAGGAATAGAAAGGGAGGAGTAGAGAAAAAGAGAGAGAAGTGAGAAAAGAACAGAAAATAAAGTG
>KN520318.1:3766-17367 GCA_000787155.1 Scartelaos histophorus | reverse complement strand
GTTGTTCTCATATTTTTAATCACAAGATGGCGGTATTGGGTAAGTCTTCAACAGGTTTATTTAGCGAGCTCATGTTTTTTTTCCTCTCTTCTATTTATGTCTTTCTCTACATCTCCTCCCTCTGTCAGTGTCCTCTCCTCTTCTCTTCTCCTTTATGTATCTGTTTACACTTCTCTCTCCTTCTCATTCTCCTCTCTTCATCCTCTCTCGTCTTGGTCTCTGCTTCCCCCATTTCTCCTTCTGCTCTTCCTTTCCTTTCCTTCCCTCTGTTTTGCTTTCCTCTCCCTTCTCCTTTTCCCTCTCTCTTCTACCTCCTCACCCTCCTCTCCTTCCTTCTCTCCCTTTTCTCTCACTCTCTCTCATTTTTACTCTGCTTCCTTCACTCTCTCGCTCCACCTCTCCCTCTTTTCTCCCTCTTTCTATCTCCTTCTCCTCTTTCTCTCTCTTCTTCTCCCTCTCCCTTCTTCCTTATCTCATGTTTCCATGTCTCTCCCCTTTTCCTCTACCTATTCTCCCCTCACTCTCTCGCCCTCCCTCTTCCTCTCTCTCACTCTCCTCCTCCTCCTTTCCCCCCCTCTCCTCTTTCCTCTCCTTTCTCTCTCCTCTTTCTTTGCCTCTTCCTCCTCTCTCCCCTCTTCCTTCTCCTCCTTTTTTCTCTCCCTTCTTCCCCCCACTCTCTCTTCCTCTCTTCCATCTTCTTCATTCTCTCATCTATCCATCTTTCTCCCTTAATCCTCTCCCTCCATCTCCTCCCTCTCGTCTCTCCTCCCTTCTTTCTTTTCTCCTTTCTCTCATCTCTCCATCTCTTCTCTCCTGTACCTTCTGCTCCTCTCTCTCCTCTTTTTCTCTTTTTCCCTCTCTTCTTCCCCACCCTCTTTCCATCTGTTTTTGTCTCATTTTTCTTCCTCTCTCTTCTACTTCTTCCTCACTCTCCTCTCCTCTCCCTTCTTCCTTCTCTCCTCCTTTTTCTCTCTCCCTTCCTCCCCCCACTCTCCCTCTCTCCTTCTCTTCCGCCCGCCCACTCCTCTCTCTCAATCTCTCTATCTCTCTCTCTCTGTCCGTCTTCCCCTCGTCTTCCTTCTCTCATCTTTCTTCTTCTCTCCTCCTCACTTTACTCCCTCTGCATCCTTCTCTCCTTATTTTTCGCTCTCTCCTCTCCCTTCTCTTCTTCCCTCTCTCTCTCCTTCTCTTCCGGCGCCCACTCCTCTCTCTTTCTCGCTCTCTTCTGTCACCTCTCCCACTCTTCCACTGGACACAAACACGTCTGAGCTGCATCACAAACTGGAGGAGCCTTTCCTTATATTCCCTTCATAACCGCACATTATCCAGTAGTAGTAGTAGTAGTAGTAGTAGTAGTAGTAGTAGTAGTAGTAAGTAGTAAAGTGGTAGTTTAAGTCAAAGGTGCGCTGTGTTGCTTTTCTGATGGAGGGTCCTTCAGATGCTTTTCTTTGTGGAGGAAAAAAAACGATTGCTACTATATGTGTCTGGAATGTTTCACAGTACGGCATTAAAGCTTTCTATCTTCACGGAGACCAAACCAGACCAAGTTACAGGTCAGATCTGTGGAGAGGCGAACCCCGCTCACAGTCAGAATGCTTTTTTTAATTTGTTTTTCTAGGTATTTTTGAGATATAAAACCACCTGTAATTGAATAAATATTAAGTAGAGCTGTTTAATGTCACACTGTGGAACTTTCCAGACAGAGCAGTGATGTATCCATAGAAACAACAACAATCAGGTGACAGAACCCCAATCGAAACGTTACACAGTGCACCTTTAACAGCTCCTTTTGCCTTTAGTTCAGTCGAGATCGGCTGAAATGATCCAAGTGATTCTAGTGAAGATGTGTGGAGTTTAAAAACACTGAAGCACTTCCTGTATCACCACATGACATCACAAGGTGGAACGGAGTGTTTTTTTCTGTTTGTTTCTGTCTAAAATCAGTGAAGCACAACACAACTCCAGGTCTGTTTGTGACAAAGAAACTACATTTGGTGCTAAAAGGTGAATCCTCTCTTTTTCTTCCTGAAGTTTAAAACTGAACTGTGTCTGACTCGGAGCTTTAATAGTTTCCTTGAACCCTGTTGTGAACGTGAGCGCTCGGGTGGAGAGTCCTGACCTGTGATCGGCTCCTAGGCTCATTATCGAAGATTCTGAACCCGCCTGCGCCAAAAGGTCAAAGAAAATAAACCATAAGCTACTTAGAAATGTCACAAGGGAGGGCATCTGACACACAGGGGTATAGGAGGCTCAGGGGAGAACATCCGACACACACACTGGAACCCAGGAGGACGGAAGGGCATCTGATACACAGGCACAGAATGTTGAAACGCGACAGTATGTGAAAACCCAATATGTTTTTTATATGTGTGTGTGACTTTGTGGTTCGACAGCAGTGATTTCCTTAACTTTTCCTTAGCAACTATAATGTGAACAAAGGCCACAACATGTAATCTCCCCCAGAATCAATAAAGTGTCTTTCTTTCTAAAGGTCGCCGCACGCTACACGAGAATTTGCCTGATTTTAACTGCGATTTCTTCTCCCCGAGTTCAGGGAGGCGTGTCTTTGACTTTGCATGACTTTGCGTCTTGGTGTGAGTGTGTGTGGAGCCAGTGTCAGTAAAATAAAGACTTTATTCCTCACCTCTCATGGTAAATTTAAACTGCAGCATCTCATCCACTTTACCCATAGAAATTGCCCTCAGTAAATAATGCCCCCAGTCCACAAACCCGCTCTGTGAATCCAGCCTGAGTCGTCGTTTAAAAGTAAAAAGTGGAGGTGAAGCTGCAGATTAGTGACAGCGACTCTACTTCCTGTCGACTTTATCTCCGCTTTTCTGCTTTAAAAATCCTGTATCTGAAGTATTCACCACATTTCACACAGAATAGTCCCACAGTTTTGTCTTGTATCTAAACTAGAAGACAGAAAATAGTTCTGATTAGACTCATAAAAACAAATGACAGCAGATTGATTTAGTGAAATGAAGGTTTAAAGTGTCAGAAAAAGTCCTTCCTTGTGCCTAAATTGTCTCTGTGTTTACTGTTGACGATTTAATCTACTTTTTCCCCTCAAACTGCAGATGAACTCATGTAAAACTGCCATAAATGTTCCGTACTCTTCCACCAAACCGAGTCAGAATGAGAAACCCGGTGAAAAGCCGCTCGTCTGGACTCTGTTGACCGACTCGGGCCTTTTCTGTGTCTAATTCTGTGTTTTAATCTGACGGACGCCTGCAGCTCCGGGTCTGTCCTAGTTTAAACAAACTGAACTGTGCTGTGGCTGCTCGGAAAAACTCAGGACTTTTCACCTCAAAACTTGGACCTCGTATTATCCCAGGGCTTTTATCAGCTGAGCGTTTTATTCTGATCATCTGGAAGGAACGAAACTATTTTACTGTACGGCATTAAACTAGTCCCGGTGGTAATAAGAAGGTGACGCCAAGGACAAGTTACAGCTCTGTGGAGACGTTTTACAGCAATAAAGATGTTTAATTAATGAAATAGATGGAAATGAACGATTGGGTTGACATTGTGGAAAATTTCAGACTCTCATGCAAAGCTATGACATCTCCATGGAGACGAGGCACGAGTTGTTCTTTGCTGTAAAACGCGTCGGGCCTTGAAAGTGGAAAAGCGCCGTATAAAAAATATTTAAGCCCCATTAAGCTTGTCGCCGTGGAGACGAGCGCGCTGAAGGTCAGAATTTCAATAACGCCCGACAGTTTATCGGAAAGTAATCGATATTAAACAGCGGCCGATGTGAATTTACGCAACGCACGTGTTTTTAGTCTGATGTACTGTCGGTGCAAACCAGTTCCTTCACAAACGACAAGAGCAGACGCAGGAATTTTTGAGTTAAAATGCTGATTTTTTTTATCAGTATCAGACCGAAATTCTTAATTTATCAAAATGTGGAAAAAATCGGATTTAATAAAACGGCGTCAGGGGTTAAACGCTGGGTTCATCACGTCTTTGTAAGTTTTCAGATTGAGTGTGTTGAGCTTAAATACCAAACACACGCTGAATAAAGAGGTGACACCCGCCGCGTTCAGCTCCTCTAACATGATTTTTGAACTGATAAAACGGCGAATTAAAAACCCCAGGATCATGTATCATCCTTATCCATTCACTACGTAGTTCTGAGACGGTTCATTCTAGTTCAGAGGGAGTTTATTTGAGAGAACTGAAGTGATTTTGCTGCATGGACTGACAATTTCACTACTTATACTTCGTTTTCTGATGGATTTAAGTGTTTATATCTTACATTTTCTACACGCCTTTTTGCAGTGAACATTTTAAAACTGAGATGAGAAAAGACAGAAGCATTTGCACAAAAGGGCCACAATATTTTAATGGAAGTCAAAGGGAGACAGGCTCAGACATTCATATAAATGCACTCTCTCTCCTTGTTTGTGGTTTCAGCTGAACAACTCCTCGTCTTCCTCGGCAGCAGACTCATGATCAGCCTCTTCAGCCTCTTCAGCATCCAGACCTGAGGTGAGACATTTCCACATTCAGACTCTCCCTGGATCTGAGCCACAGACTGGGAATGGACAAAACCAAACTGTAATAAGTGAACATGGGCCGAAGTGTGGTGCCTTTTCTTTAATTTATAAATAAAACAACTCAAGCTCATCTTTGCATTAACTCCGCTTGATCCATGTTCCCTGAGAGCTCTGAGGTTTCCCACAATCCACTGCACACGTCAAACCCAACGATTCCAAACACAATCGCATAAATAAACTCTACAGCGTATAAACCATAGTTTTGTTTTGTTTTAATAATATTTGTGCAGTTTATCTTGATCTAAATGTGTCTCTGCATGACCTGAGAATGTTACAGTTTTGGCCACAGTTCTGCTTTAGTTCTGTTTTTTATGATTTTCTGGTTTAGTTCTTGATTAGTCCTGGTTTAGACTTGAACTGAAATCTTGTTTAGTTCTGGTTTAGCCCCTGTTTAGTTCGTGTTTAGTCCTGCTTTAATCATGAGCTTAGACATGGTTTTATCTGTGTTTGGTCCTGATCTTGGACCTTGTTTAGTCCTGGTTTAGTTTGTGTTAAATCCTAGTTTACTCATAAGCTTAGATGTTGTTTTATCCTTGTTTAGTCCTGGTTTTAGTCTTGGTTTAGTCCTGAAGTTGGACCTTGTTTAGTCCTGGTTTTAGTATTGATTTAGACCTGAACTTGGACCTTTTTTAGTCCTGGTTTTGACCTGAACTTAGACCTTGTTTAGTTCTGGATTAGTCTCTGTTTAAACCTGAACTTAGCCTTTGTTCAGTCCTTGTTTTTAGTCCTAAACTTAGCCCTTGTTTAGTCCTGGTTTAGTCCTGAACTTGGCCCTGGTTTTGACCACAGATGCAGAGGCCTGTATCGTCGTATTGTGGATTTAATGTATTTTTTTTGCTCCACAAATGTTTTTTTTTCTCGTTCTTTATTTGATTAGCTCCACAAACTCGTCGTATTAATCTTCTGGTTTAAAATCCTTTCAGCTGAAACACTCACGTCTTTGGGGCTGAATAACGCCTCCTCTTTCTGAAGTGATTGTGAAAAAATCATTTGACATTAGTTTATTCCTCCTGACACAAGAGGCTGAACTTTGTGTCAGTTTTTGCATCATGTGGATGGTTCCAGTAATTACAGAGACATGAACAAAACTGCAGTTACACAGAAAACTCCCAACACCGAGCAGGAGACTTTTCTGAGCTCTGTGCTGAACTATAGAAATGGAACCGTCAACTAAATGATGTCGAAAAGTTAACAGAAGGAACGCGAGCGGTGAACTGGAACTTCTGTCTGTGTATTTTTCTCATTTAAAACGGCACAATAGGCGTCTGTGTGTTTGACGTGGCTCAGACTGACAGAAAACGCATCTGAAATGAGACGATCTTTATGTTAAATCTGAGTCCTGAGGCTGACGGAGCAGAACCATCCCCTTAAATCAGCCTTTCCCTTTGTGAGAATACAGACAAACTCAAGACACACCGGACGGCTTTAAAGAGAAAGTGTCACAGCGGGGGTTTAAATTACAGGGTCATTTGTATAATTATCATCACAGAAAATGTTTATATCCTGGTTTGGTCCTAATTTACTTCTGTTTTTTCAGTAATGATACTTTTCTGGTTTATTCCCGGTTTATACCTTGTTTTGTAGTGGTTTAATCCTGGTTTCTACTCCTGGTTTATCTCTGAACTTGGACCTTGTTTAGACCTGGTTTTTAGTCCTGGTTTTATCCTGCTTTTAGTCCTGGTTTAGTCCTGGCTTTGTCCTGATTTAGTACTGGTTTATTTCTGAACTTGGACCTTATTTTGTCCTGGGTTTTGTCTTTGTTTTGTCCTGGTTTGGTCCTGATTTTGTCCTAGTTGTTAGTCCTATTTTACTTGCTGAACTTGGTCTTTGTTTAGTCCTGGTTTGGCCCTAATTTAGACCTTGTTTATTTCTGAATTGGACCTTGTTTTGTTCTGTTTTTGTGTCCTGGTTTTGTCCTGGTTTATTTCTGAACTTGAAGCTTGTTTAGTCCTGGTTTTGTCCTGATTTAGGCCTGGTTTAGTCCTGGTTTGGTCCTGATTTAGGCCTGGTTTAGTCCTGGTTTGGTCCTGATTTAGGCCTGGTTTAGTCCTGGTTTGGTCCTGATTTAGGCCTGGTTTAGTCCTGGCTTAGTCCTGGTTTTGTCCTGGTTTATTTCTGAACTTGAAGCTTGTTTAGTCCTGGTTTTGTCCTGGTTTTGTCCTGGTTTGGTCCTGATTTAGGCCTGGTTTAGTCCTGGTTTAGTCCTGGTTTGGTCCTGATTTAGGCCTGGTTTAGTCCTGGTTTTGTCCTGGTTTGGTCCTGATTTAGTCCTGGTTTTGTCCTAGTTGTATTCTTGGTTTAGTCCTTCTTTATTTATGAACTTCGATCTTGTTTAGTCCTTGTTTAGACATGGCTTAGGCCTGGTTTAGGCCTGAATGTAGATCCTGTTTAGTCCTGGTTCAGTTTTCTGTTCTAATTTCATGACTTTTTCCCCGTTCCAAAGCTCTAGTATTGAGTTTAGAGTTTCTAATCGCTGTAGTATCGCTGCTGCTTTTCGATCAGTGTGAAAAGTGTATTTAAAGTGCTGCGACCTTTAGTTTGTTGGAGTTCGGTCCGTGAGGCTGAAGCTCATTAGCTCAAAGCCCGATCCTGTTTTTCCTCTGTCGTCCGTGACCTTTGACCCCTGCAGCACAAAGTAAAGGTTAGGCTCAAAAGTCACGCCCATGCACAATCCACGACTTTCACCTTGACGACTAATTAGAATAGTTTCCACAACGATTATCAATCTATAACTGATTTGGATTTAGTGGTTTAATCCTGGTTTCTACTCCTGGTTTATCTCTGAACTTGGACTTTTTAGTCCTGGTTTAGTCCTGGTTTAGTCCCGGTTCTCTCCTTTTTCAGTGTCTTTGCGTGTTTAGAGAAGTGTTATATAAATAAAAAAGAAATAAAATATGTAAAATGTATTATTATTGATCTAGTCCCGGTTTAGTCCTTCGTTAGTCCTGGTTAAGTCTTGCTGTAGTTCTGGTTTAGTTTTGGTTTAGTCTTGGTTTTGTCCTGCTTCAGTCCTGCTTCAGTCCTGCTTCAGTCCTGGTTCAGTCCTGGTTTGATTCTCTGTTATTGTCTTACTCCTCGTGGTTCATCTCCTGTGTGTCATGTTCATGTTTGTTCAGACGTGTCCACAAACCTTCACCCAGATCCTGTTTGTTAAAATAAACACGACTTCACATAGACCCTAAACATGAGCCACACCCGTGAAAACCAAACCTGTCCTGGTTCTGGTTGGTTCATGAGCAAACGAGTGTCGTCAGAAAAAACATTTTCAAATACCAAGAAACAAAACTGATACTGATTCTGGTTCCACAGTGAGATTAAAACACTCTGGATTTAGATAACAGAATGTGATTTTCCACGTTAAATGATAGAACTTTCTTTTCTATTCCCATGTGTCCTTATATCTGTGGAATCCTCAGTGGTCCAGGGAGGTTCCGTAGTGGTCCAGGTCCAAACCAGGTCCAAATCGTCTAAACTACAGTGGTCCAGGGAGGTTCCGTAGTGGTCCAGGTCCAAACCAGGTCCAAATCTGGTCTAAACTAGGTCCAAACTAGGTCCATGGGTGTAATGATTTTCTCATGGAATCTGGATCAGCGGCCATGTTGGAGGTGAATTTAGCATTAGTGCTGTTTTACACAATGTAAAATAAATGTCATGTCTTCTAGTAGTTGAAATAATTTCAACATAATGGATCATTTTTCTAACACATGTGACCATGATTTGGAGCATAATTATTGTAGCTCGTCGTCTAGTCGCCAATATACAGCTCCACACGAGCAGAAAACGGCCCTTAAACACCACATTACAAACAGTCGTCCACAAGTTGAAACAGGACTAAGTCTGTGAGACTGACGGGAATGCACAAGAGTTTACTATTATATTTTTTTTCCATCAATTTGTCCTAATTTGTAATGACCTTGTCTGTTTGCACACACAATCCACTTTGACAAACCCCAACATCTCGCACCATCCAGAGACCAACTGGTTGTAGCTGTTTTAGCCCCGGTTTAGTCCTGTTTTAGTCCTTGTTTAATCTTGGTTTAGTCCTGCTTCCTGTGTCCTGATTGAGTCTTGGTTTAGTCCTGTTTTAGATCTGGTTTAGTCCCAGTTCAGATTTATTTCATAAGCAGCTCTTGAGGTCACAATAATAATTCACTGTGTTTTAAACATGTTACTGTTTGATCATCAGGAAGTGCGCTGTTAAGATTCTAGTTGTTTGTAGCTTTACTGTGATGACAAAACTCCGCTCTGGTCTCTTAAAATGAATGTTCTGTTTTTTTATGTTTTTAAGACGGTAAAAATGAGGAACAGAGACTTAAACCATAAAAAGCTGTATAATTGGTGTGGGGACCATATCAGGCACTGACAGGGGCCGTGGGCTAAAGGCTATGTTAATAGCGACAGGGGCCGTGGGCTAAAGGCTAATGTTAATAGCACCATTTAAACTGCACGTCTCTCTGTTTTCACCCCCTGAACTCTGCTCTTTCTCTTTAAGATGATGAAGTGTCTGAGGTGGTATTTAAAGGACACCGTAGCAACAGTAACCCGGGGTAACCGTGACCTGTCGCCCCCGGAAACAGTCGCTATGGTCGTCTTGAGTTGAGTAAATTAAAGGTGCCCCGAGTAACTTTTGTGCTCGTCTCCTTGAAGACGTTATTACCGGTACATAGATGTGTATATATATTTATTTATTTTAGCCACAAAAATGCCTTAAACTGAATAAATTACATATAAATAAGTGTAATGCCGCACTGTGGAACATTCAGAGCAAAGACCTCTCCACCTTCTTCTGTGAATCTCTTCATTTTATTTAGATTTTAATTGAGCTTTGATTAAGGACGTGTTGTGTTTTTCTTTTATTGGTTGGTTTAAAGGTGCATTGTGTAACTTTTTCGGCAAAGAGAGAAAAGCTGAATATGAATACAAATAAATACAATAAAAATGTATTATTTTTAGTCCTTGTTTAGTCCTGGTTTGTCCTGGTTTAGTCCTGGTTTAGTCCTACATGACTTCTAGTTCAGTCCTTGTTTAGTCTTGGTTTAGTCCTGGTTTAGTCCTGATTTTAGTCTTGGTTTAGTTCTGGTTTAGTCTTGGGTTTTGTTCAGGTTCAGTCCTGGTTTAGTCCAGGTTTAGTTTCGGTTTTGTTCAGGTTTAGTCCTGGTTTAGTTCTGGTTTAGTCCTGATTTAGTCTTGGTTTAGTTCAGGTTTAGTCCTGGTTTAGTCCTGGTTTAGTTCTGCTTTAGTACTGCTTTAGTCCAGGTTTAGTCCAGGTTTAGTCCTACTTGACTTCTGATTCAGTCCTTGTTTAGTCTTGGTTTAGTCCTGATTTAGTCTTGGTTTAGTTCTGGTTTAGTTCTGGTTTAGTCCAGGTTTAGTCCTGCTTTAGTCTTGGTTTAGTCCTTGTTTATTCCTGGTTTAGTCCTGCTTTGGTTCTGAGATGTTCTTTCTTTGTCTGGAATGTTCCGCAGTACGGCATTAAACCTTTTTATCTCCATGGAGACCAAAGCAGGCCAAGTTCCAGGTCAGATCTGTGGAGAGGCGACCTCGCTCACAGTCAGAATGTCTGGGTTTTGTAGATATTTTTCATTATATTTTAAGCTATAAAACCACCTGTGATTGAGTAAATGCTGAAATGTAGAGCTGTTTAATGTCACACTGTGGAACATTCCAGTGACGTATCCATGGAAACGAGCAGGTGACAGACCCCAAACCGAAAAGTTACACAGTGCAACTCTCAACAGTCTTAATTTCAGCGTTAAAAATCTTTTCCAAAATCACAGGAGGGCAGCAGAGACTCGGCTTCTTTTTCTAACACACATTTTACTAAAAGCTTTAAGTGATTCTGAGCTCACGGAGTTTGTTATTTTTTCATAGATATTTATTATAGATAGTTTTTAAAATTGAGTTTATTTTACTGCCCTCAGGACGTCGCTGTGTTGTCCCCTTCTCTAAAAACTAATAGCTTTTTAAAATCATTTATTCCTCCTGCCATTTGCCGTTTAAATTCTAATGACTTTGTGTCTTTTACTGTTCACACTAATTGCCTCTGGTGGGATTAATAAAGTTGTCTGAATTTGAATCTTAGACTTAGACAAACTTTATTGATCCACAAGGGAAATGACTTGGAAACGGTACATCACATTATAATAAAGTAAAGTAAAAGTAAAAAATATAAATACTGATAATAAATTCGAAATAAGTGGCAAAAAAGAGCAAGAGACAAGTGTCCAAATAAGGAAAAATTTATAAATGTGTATGTACAAGTCAAAATAAAATAGAAAAATAAGTAATAGTAATAATTTTAAAAAATCAGAATCCATCATATTGCACGTTTTAAATAATATACAATATTATTTTCACTGCACCATATTTATTGCAATATTTTGGAGAATCTTAAATGGCATATTTTTGCTTTTAAAAACCCTTCATAAGACTCATTCCTGTCAAAATCCCAAGAATTAAAGTAACACATTTCTTCAGCCCTGAAATGAATCATGGGATATGTAGTTCCTTAAGTTCATCAGCTGTTGCTACTGTAAAGCAATTCATTTATGCAAAAGAACTTGTAATTTGGCTCCTTTTTATAGAATTAACAGGTTATTAAAATGAATGAATCACTGGATGTTACTGTTGCCATGGCTGTTCATCTGATGTGCCATATTTTTATCATTTTATCTCAAACTGTTTATTTAATTCTTACTTTTTAAATAGCCTGTTAGGTTCCTCTCAGACCTTCTGTCTTCAACATCCGAATTATTCACCACGATGAGTTTGTAAAAGTTTTTCACAACTTTCCCCCAACCAGAGTGGAGGTTTGGTATCACGGTAAAGCTAACGACAACTAGCATGCTCACACACCCTTCCTGATTATCGGAAAATGACTTGCTTTAGCACGCAGGGGGCTTGTTTTCACCTCTAAACCTTTTGACCTTCTAAATTGCTGAAAGGAGCAGCTGGAGGCAAAAGTGAAATGAAACATAATGTGATTTTAATGGGAAAACTGAGATTAACTTCAGAATATCACAAAATATGAAAAATTAAGGGTAATTTGGCAAAGTCAGACCTCTCAGCTCCATGTGAATGATTCAGTTGCGTTTGTTTATTTGACATGGGTTTATTATCAACATTTTTTGAGGTTTTACTTGACAAATCCTCACAGAAAACACAACAGTTTTTCACTTCATCTACAGATATATTACACATTTCAGCATAAATTAGACTTTTTGTGAAGCCCAAATAATATTTTCGGGATAGAAAACTGTATTTTTTTCCTTAAAATTTGTACCTTTTTGCTTATTTTTTGTTCTAATGTCATAAAAAGCATTAGCATTTAGATATGATGTTCGCTTCATTTTGCCTCCGTTACAGAATATTGAACATTCTGCTGACATGAGATTTGAAAGGGTCGATACGTGGATCTGTACTGGGACAAGACTCATTTAGATGCATAGAAAAAAGGAAATGCAAGGGCTTTAATTAAATTCTAAAAACAAAAATAAGACTTCTAAGATATTGTGTGTGTCTGGCCTATTGCAGCCGTATTGCAGCACGTTGCTCTGTTTAGTCCTGCTCTTCTCTCATTTTCATTTGACTTTTTGTTTTGCTTCGGGAGGTTTTTTTCGGTGCTCGTCTTGTTTTGCTCGTCTCCCTCTCATTTCACACTTTTGGGTCAGACTAAAGAGGACTGAACAGCGGCCATTTTACTCTCCAGTGGACCGGCGGAATTGCATGATGGGTAAAAACTCCAAAGCGCTCGTCTCTTCTGTTTACAAGGCTTAATCAGGGCTAATGCTGCGCCGTTTGATCCCAGTCGGCACCCAAGGGAGACATGAGCCGCCAACACGCTACGCTAACGCTTTACACATGTTTGGGTGCAAATGTTAAGTGTTTATTGGATTTTAGATTTGTTTTTGCGCTTAATTTTTACATTGGACTAAAACAAGACTAAACCAGGACTGAACAAGGACTAAACCAGGACTAAACCGGGGCTGAAACAGGGCTGAACCAGGGCTGAACGAGGACTAAACCAGGGCTGAACAAGGACTAAACCAGGACTAAACCGGGGCTGAACCAGGGCTGAACGAGGACTAAACCAGGTCTAAATAAGGACTAAACCAGGATTAAGTCAGCGCTAAAGAGGGTTAAACTAGATATAAACTAAACCAATTCTAAACCAGGACTAAACCACAACAATAACTATTACTATTTAACTGTTACTACTATTACTAGTAAATATAATAAATATAAATATATTAATATTTATTATATTTTGTGTTCTTTGCAGAAACAAGGAGCTGAGGTATTTTGGGCCTGTTCTGGTCCACAGACTAAAGACCAGACCTAATGGGGCTTGAAGTGTTGAAAATCTTGTGCATTTGTGATCAGGATTTGGATAAAGTGTTTTTCCAAAGCCTCGGATCTTTATCAAAGCCGAGTAAAGGATTTTTCAGCTCATACAGAAAGAAAGATCATTTGGACTGAGAGTTTGTTTAAAAAGACCAAACCAAAACCAAGTTACAGGTCAGATCTGTGCAGAGGTGACCCCGCTCACAGTCAAAACATGTTTTTTGAGGTATTTTTGAGCTCTAAAACCAACTGTGATTGAATAAATGTAAAGTAGAGCTGTTTAAAGTCACACTGTGGAATATTTTAAACCCATATCCATAGAAACAAGCAGGTGATGGAGCCTCAGTCAAAATCAGGTTCTTCAGGACTTCAGGTTCATGCTGCGTTTATGTTGAAGTGAATATTTCCCTCCCTCCGTTTCCAAAATAACATCAGGTAACATCGTTTTAAAAAAAAAGTTTAAATGGACGATTTTGAAAGTTCTCTCCAAAATATAATTTGAAATGAATTGTAATATTGTCTGTACTTTTTACTTCTTTGCATCGTCAAACTTAATTATTTTAGAAATTCACCACCCTGTTTTTGATGCAAACCCATAACGGAGCAGTGTAATCTATCATCTATGGATTATCGTACTTAAAGCTGCACTGTGGAACATTTATAGTGGAAGGTAAACGTCTTAAATCGATCACG
>KN520316.1:19872-44919 GCA_000787155.1 Scartelaos histophorus | reverse complement strand
TTTTACTTTATGTTATTATATTTTATTAAATAATTATATAGAAAAAATTCTCTTGTGACTCAATAAAGTTTGTCTGAGTCTAACTGGTGGTGTCTCCTGTTTCTTTGGCGTTTAAAAGGTTTAATGCCACACTTTGGAAAACTGGAGGTAAAGCAACAGCATCTCCATGGAGACAAGTATCTGAATACTACGGTGCATTTTTAAATACTGGATTTCAGCATCGAAACTAGCAACTGATGAGGCTCATTCTGCTTTCTGACTGGATAATTATCTTTAGAACCAAACCACCAAATTATAATATTAACACATGTTCAGTATTTTAGTCATTCTGAATATATTTGCATTACTGTTGTTATCAGTAAAAGTTATATTTTATTTGAACATGTCTACCTCATATCTGGGGGCACAGTTAGATCATGTTTTTGCGTTATTTTAATATGTAACTTTTGGTTGGGGGTCCATCAGCTGCTTGTTTCCATGGAGATGTCATTGCTCTGCCTGGAATGTTCCACAATATGACATTAAACCGCTCTGCCTTACATTTATTCAATTATAGTCGGTTTTATCACAAAAAAGACCTAGAAAAACAGGTAAATACCTGTTTTTCTGTGAGCAGTCAAGTTTGCCTCTCCACAGATCTGACCTGTAACTTAATTTAGTTTGGTTACACAATGCACCTTTAAAGTCTTACAGTTACAATTCATTTAACAACATTTTTATTACCAAATTATCCTAATCCCAACACCATTCTCCTAATAGGCTGTAAAAATAGGAAGGTTTTAGTAAATACGTAATAAGGTTATGCAGAATAATTCTCTATGTGCTAACTAGAAGCTTGTAAGATGTTAATAAGTGTAAACCTAAATAAAGTGTTACCAAAATTCTCAGTAGTGTCAAAAACTCTTCATACAATGGAACACTATAATGCTACATATTTCTATTTACAAGCTCCCCAAAAATACATTTAATCTCAATTGGAATAAATGGCTAGCATGAACAGGATGTGCTCCAGACATTATTATAATAACAAATGTAGAAGGCGTAATCCTCCTCAGCTTTAATAACTCAATGACGGTTCAATGGGATGTCAGCGTTTATTTATTTATACCATTTAGGAAGGGCTGCTGTGGGAGGGGGCCGGTCTAATCACGTTGAGAGCGATATTGTCAGATTAGGATAGAGCGGTAGACCTGTTCGCTGCTTTTTGACAAGCTTTTCCAAATGCTTTCCTGAGCCAAAAATCCAAACCGTCACAGATCTATGTAGAGATGACAGCTGACAGTAGAAATGACTGGGCCCCGAGATGCCACAGAAATTCATAGTGTGTGTGGCTCGTGGCAACTTCACACGAGATTACAGGGGCGCATAAATATTGATACTTTGCGGCTGATGTCGTCGACGTTCCCCGGGAGTGTGATGCTAACTGTAGGCATGGCTCTGTCTCGACTTTAATGTGAGTTTCAGCATAAAGGCCATAGATTTGTGCTGTTAAACGAGTCCCTCTCACAATTACAGTCACAATCTACCTCGTATCAGCCAACAAGCTCAACTTTTTAAAATCAAACGCCTAAACAAGATAATAAAAGCTCGAATTGATCACAGGCTCCAGAAAATGCCCACGTTTGCATGATATTTCAGTAATTCCGAATTAAGGTTTACATGGAAAAAAACAGCTTTATTTAATTTCGTTCAACATCTGAGGCTCGGAAAGGATTGGACAAGGACACAAACGTATTTATGTCGACTGGAAGGAAACACAAAAGCAGCTGCTACAGGGTTTTGCTTTTTCTTACTGTTTTTGCTGTTAAGTGCTTTAGCTTTGTTGTACTCCTGCTTCAACCGTTTCCACTTGTTTTTAATCTGTGCAGAGTCACTGTTCGTGTACACTCCTTGTTCAAAACTTTCCACTACCTCTATGAAGTGTTCATCTTTTCATGTTTTCTGCCATCCACTCTTTTAATTATCTGTAGTTCTTCCAGTGCACTTATTAAAAAAATGTTTTGGTTCGAGACCAAAGTTTGCTCTTGCCTTGGATTTAAATCTCTCATGTAAATGGGGCAAATGTGTTGTTTAAATCCATTTTGTATTTTGTCTTGAGTTTTCAGACAAACTTTTTTGACAGTGTTTGCTGATGTGTGCATTGTGTCACCATGGTAACTGATGAACATTCTGCCCTAGAGCTACAAGTGGAACACCCCAGCGCGATGTCACTGCAAAGTATCAATATAAACACTGGTGGGTCAAATGAAGTTTTCACTTTCTCGAATTTGTCACATGAAGAGCATGGGCCTGTTTAACTCTATGGGAGATTCACTGTTTTTGCAAGAAATAAATGAAACAAATCTAATCTAAAATTTGAACCTTATTGTTATTTGTTAAAAGTGCACTATGTAACTTTTCTGGCAGACGGTCCGCATGCTGCAAGCTTGTTTCCATGGAGACGTTATTGCTTTGTCTGGAAAGTGTCATAATCTGGCACTGAACTCATCTATGTTGCATTTATTCAAGCACAAGTGTTTTCATGTTCAAAAATCCATTGAAAAACATGCATTCCTACAATGAGTGCCACCTCTCCACAGATCTGACCTGTAACCTTGCCTAATGGCACTGCAGGCTTGTCTCCATGTAAATAGATACGTTTAATGCCATATCCAGACAAAAAAAGTGGCAGACCCTCCACCACAAAGTCACCTAGTGCATCTTTTAAGGATCTGCACCAATTTCAGCTGACTAAATTCATGTATCTGGGGTTGGGTAAAGGCACAATTTTTGAAGCTATTGTGAAAAAATAATAATACTTTTGTGTATTTGTGCTGAGAGGGAAGATGTTGAAATGAATTCCAGTTTTTGTTTCAAGTGAATAGGCCCAGTGATTACAAAGATATTGACCACAAACCAGGACAAAACATCTGCAGTTCAACAGTTTAACAATACAATTCTGACCTGTCCTCCAAGTTTCAACTATTCATGGGTTTCAGGAAAAAAAATTTCTTCACAATTTGAAGGATTTGTCATGGCAACGCTCCTCTATTATTATAGCGCAATAACGCAATTGAAATCATTAAACATCTGAAAGGGAAAAGGTCCTCACAAAATCTGAAAAGAATCATTCGCCTGAAACTCATGAATATGAAGATGTTCAGTTTTTAAAAGAAATCTCCAAACCTATGATGCACAAATGTCAAACACCATCATTATTTGTTAAAGACTGTCTCTACAAACTTGTCTTTCTGAGTCTTTCAAACTGGCAACAATCACGTCTTTGGGGTTAAACGTTGGCACCGCTTTCTGAGGCTATTGTGAATAAGAAAAGAATAGAAGACATTTGTTTATTTACTGAGGGAGATGCTTAATTTTGTGTTTCATGTGAATAGGCCCAGTAATTACAGAGATATTAACCAGAAACCAGATCAACAAATTTGCAATCTAAAGTTCAGATTCTAACCTTAATTTTAAAGGTCCTACAATATTAAAAATTGACTAATATGAGCTTTTAATCATGTTATTATGTTATTACTTCATCAAAAATAGACCTGGAGTTGTGTTTTGTGTCATTTACATGTTTGAGTAACCTTTAATTATTGGACTGTCTACATCTCCAGAACTCTAAAGCTTTTTGCCACCTAATGATGTCATGGAGTTTCAAGTTAACAGCAATTTTTACCTTTAGTTCAGTTCCAGGGCTGAAAGTGTCCAGTGGCGTTCAAAAACAGTGAAGCACTTCCTGTATTACCACATGCCATTCTGCTGGAGAGTATAACACAGCCCAAATGTGCAAGTTTTTGTGTTAAACATGTGTGAATGAAACAAAACACAAGTCCAGATATGTTTTAATAAGGAAACAATATATTACGGGCCCTTTAAACTATGAGGATCCAACCTATAGTTTGTTTTTTCAAAGATTTAAACCCAGAGATTAAAGATTGATTGATAATGACATAAAAGTCAAATCCAGCCAGACTGTTCCACTTAACAAAATTAAACGGGATTCCTTCAATTTGCTGCTATCTTCTTTTGTAGATTCCTTTTTTGGGGTAATTCAGATCCATCGTGAGGGAAAAGGCCTTTTGTATTCGATGCTATAAACTGTGTTGAAAGGTAGTTAAAAGGCCGGGCAGACCCATCACTTTTAGACCAAAATGGATGAAGTGTGTCTGCTACTACTGCAAGAATGAATCATGCCCAAACAAAACAGAGCGCCATAAACAAAGACAAAGTTGGTGTTACGTTGTAGATGACCACTCGCTTTTCCAATCCTAAAAATAAAGGGCCCATATTACGCTGTTTTCTGAGCTATATAATAATGTTTCCTCATCACAAACATATCTGAATGTGTCTTTTGTTTCATTCACATGTGTTTAACTAAATTATTAAGGCTTCTTGTGGTAATACAGGAAGTGCTCCCCTCAGGAACTGCCAGTCTCTACTAAACAAAAAAAACATATCTGAATGTGTCTTTTGTTTCATTCACATGTGTTTAACTAAATTATTAAGGCTTCTTGTGGTAATACAGGAAGTGCTCCCCTCAGGAACTGCCAGTCTCTACTAAACAAAAAATAAAATGCAGCTATTAACTTGAAAACTACCACTTCATGACATCACAAGGTGGAACAGAGCACTTTGAGAACTAATAATAAAGGATTACTCAAACAAAACACAACTCCAGGTCTGTTTTTGAAGATATAACAACATTCTAACATGACTTAAAGCTCTCAAGAGTCAGTTTTGAGTATAATATGTCCATTGGCTGTATTATGTTTTCATTAAAATCACTTTCAAAAGCAAAAATCCATTTGTTCTGGGCCTTGGACGTCGATAATAATGATCATATATGAAAAACCATGACAGACCACATTAAACAGGCCATATATAGTAGAATGATTTTCCTCTGTGGTTTTGCTCTGAGGGGGTTTTAGGTCTAAACAACTTTACACACCATCACCTTTTGATTTAAACAGACCTCATTTCACATCATACTGTCACATCAGCACCTTTTATGCCTTACCTCTGTTCTCCCCCACAAATGTCAATAAAGTTCTCCCACTGGCATGGTTTCTCAAGCACTGGCACTGACTTTTACAGATTACACTTGAGAGCTTTCAGAAATATCTGTATAGATACTCGATTATTACTTACTTATTACTTCCTTTTTTTTTTAATCTGATGGGGACTACATCTCATCTGTTATAATCCAAGTGACTATAGAATCTCTACACACAACGTATGTCTTTAAAGGAGACATATTATGCTTTTTTCTAGTACTTAGTGATAAACTATAACATATGCAGATCATAATATAACATTTTGTTTATTGTAAGGTGCAAATTTGATCTAAAATGGCTTAAATATTGGATAGAAATTGTGTCTTCATTAAACCATTGACTCTAACAACGTAGTTCATGGATTTTAATTTGAGGTTTGGGTTTCAGTAGAGACGGGAAATTCTAGGGCTGAAATAATCCAAATCAGTCTAGTGAAAGTGTATAGAGATTAATAACACACTTCCTATATCACATGACATCACAAGGTGGAGTGTAGTGTTTTCTATTTGAGAGAAGAACTCAACCTTAAACACAACTCCAGGTATGTTTGTAATGAGGAAACAACATTTTAACATAGATCATAGCTTAATATAGGCCCTCTAATGATGAGGGAAACGCATTATAACATGGTTAAAATCTCATAAAAGCTGATTTAAGCATAATATATCCCCTTTCACTCTCACTCTGGGCCCATTCATTTCTGTTATATGTATCATTTGACAATATTGAGTAGTTTAGCATCTCTTAAGCATCCCCACATGTTCACTCCGCTAATTCAAGTGATAAACAGCATGTGGAAAAAATAGTTTGTGAAGGTCTACATAGAAAAGCTGACAGAGGAGAGGAGAAACTGCATTGACTTGTGGTGAATGTATCAAGATAAAGTTATATCTGACTTAAAAACATTTGCACATTTGTGTCCATACTTTCTTTTATAAGATCTAGAAGTCTTTTGCAAAAGTCTTTACAGTTTTAAAAGCAAGCTCCCATGTGTAGTCCCTCACAGGTGGATCCTCCGAGCTGTTTGCCATAATCCCGACTTAACAGAGCCTGACTTGTTTGACTTGGTTAGAGGTCCGTGCAGAGTAGCTCCTGTCAAGTGACGTATTTCAGTTTGGGAGGTTGGGAGTTGCAGGAAATCCCGGACAGCGAGGCTATCCCGGTGGTGGCGGTGGCGTTGGCCTGGCTCTCCACGAACATGGGGTCCAGGCAGGCGACTTTGGCAGCGAAGAAAGCGTGGATGCAATGGAGAACGGCGAATAGGTTTGAGAACTCCAGCTCCTGAGAGGTGTAAGACAAGGGGTTAAAGGGGCATTGAGTAACATTTCTGGTGGAGGCTCTGTCAAGTGCTTTTCTCCATAGCGATGTTATTGCTTTGTCTGGAATGTTTCACAGTATGGTAATAAACCTTTCTATTCAGGGGACCAAACGAGACAAGGTTACAAGTAAAATTTTAGGTATTTTTCAGCTTTAAATAATTGTATAATGACTGTAATTTAATAAATGTAAGGCAGAACTGTTGCATGTCATACTGTGGAACATTCCAGGCAGAGCAATGACATATCCTTAGAAACAAGCAGTTAACGGACCCAGAAAGAGTAATTTTGGGTTATTTCCAACTGATTTTAGTCGCTGGAACTGGCATCCCAAATGAGAGACAAGTGAGGCTCATCCTGATATCTGACTGCATAATCGCAATGGGAATACAAAAAAATAGTGCCAAACTACTTTGTTTGAGTGACACCGAGGCGCAGCTCTATCAGACAAGAGAACTAATCTTCTTGCTCAGTGGATTGGTCTAGCTACCAACCATAGACCATGTATATGAATGGACATAGCTAACGTGCTAGCCGCAAAACGAGTGAGCTGTTTTTTTCAGTACTTATAATTTATGCAAATTAGGCAAGCAGTTTTAGGTTTAGTTTCTGTAAAAAGTAAACAAATGTGCACAAAACTGCATTAAACACATTATAATATAAAACGGGCTGATGTGGCTCTATAGTGGTTATGGGTTATATGTTGTAAAACTGAGTTTATTTATGCAAAAGATTTTTATAAATAATCTGATGCAGTGTAAAACTGTGTAAAAAAAAAGTATGAATGGGCCTTGTGGCTTTACTTTTTGAAAAGTTTTGTTTACAAGGAATTTATTTTTTGTAATATTTCATACATTTGTTACTTGTTTGAGAAAATTTGATTTGATTTGTAATGATTTTCATTTGAAGTTAAAGCACATGTTTTCTACATATCCCATGTTATTTTTATGATTATCAAAACTCTCCATCCATCTGCCCCTGGTTCCATCCATAAAATGTTAGAACTCGTCACCCCTGACATAGAGCCTGGCTCCAGATTCACTCTGTAACCGTTAGCATAGAGCCTCATTTGAGTGGCGCTGAACACTGTGGGTGACATCATAGCGTTAATCTAGATTAATTTAAAATTAACAACTGGATTAATCTAGATTAAAAAAATTATCTATGCCCACCATTAAAAAAATATGATTGCATACATGTTCAATTAGGAATTCATCAGCATAACAGTTGTTATGAGTCGGTTGGACAATAGCTGCGAGGTGAGGGGGGTTAGGTGTCTTGCTCAAGGACACAACAAGACATCTGTGGGTGGTGGGATCGTACCTCCAACCTTGGGATCAGTGGATAAACACCCGACTGATCTTCTGTCCCCCCTATATCTCATTTAAACATGTCATATACATACACATATACATGGGGACATATACAGGTCATGTATACAAAATTTACAATCAAACTTACATATTGTCTTTTTTTAATTTTTAGATTTTGTTTTATTGTGAATTGTGGTTGGTTTACCTTTGCTTCGATCGATTTGGAGTCCTGGTTTTGGAACAGAAACTTGATCTTGCTTTTGCCGTCGTCCGATGAGCCTTTGAGCTGAGAGAA
Organism: Scartelaos histophorus; assembly: GCA_000787155.1. Taxonomy (NCBI): domain Eukaryota; kingdom Metazoa; phylum Chordata; class Actinopteri; order Gobiiformes; family Gobiidae; genus Scartelaos; species Scartelaos histophorus. The sequence goes on along the minus strand of KN520316.1, from coordinate 36,953 downwards.
CTTGTATCTCCAGAGAACTGCCTGAAAGTGGAAACAGATCATTAGGTTTTCAAACAGTCGTCATACAAAATTATTATTACCAATTCAAGACTTTACTACACAGACCCAAGACTGCGGAGAGTCTGACACAGTCACATAGCAGCCGGCATCAGGACTACACCATGACTGAACCAGGACTAAACCAGGACTACACCATGACTGAACCAGAGCTAAACCAGGACTAAACCAAAACTGAATCAGAACTAAATCAGGATTAAAGCAAGACTAAAGCAGGGCAACCAGCATCAGGCCTAAACCAGGACTAAACAAGGACTAAACAAGAACTAAATCAGAAATAAACCAGGATTAAAGAAAGACAAAAGCAGGGCAGCCAGTATCAGGACTAAACCAGAAATAAACCAGGACTAAACTAGAACTAAACCAGAACTAATAATGGACTAAAACAGAACTAAACCAGGATTAAACCAGAACTAAAAATTGACTAAAACAGAGGACTAACAGGATTAAACCAGAACTAAACTAGAACTAAACCAGAACTAATAATGGACTAAAACAGAACTAGACCAGGATTAAAGCAAGACTAAAGCAGGCAGCCAGCATCAGGACTAAACAAGGACTATGCCAGAACTAAACCAGAACTAAACCAGAACTAAACTAGAACTAAACCAGGACTAAAGCAGAACTAAACCAGAACTAAAGCAGTATAAAAGCAAGACTAAAGCAGGTCAACCAGCATCAGGACTAAACCAGAACTAAACCAGGACTAAACCAGGACTAAACCAGAACTAAACCAGGATTAAAGCAAGAATAAAGCAGTGCAGGCAGCATCAGGACTAAAACAGAACTAAACCAGGACTAAATAAGGACTAAACCAGAACTAAACCAGGATTAAAGCAAGAATAAAGCAGAGCAACCAGCATCAGGACTAAAACAGAACTAAACCAGGACTAAACCAGGACTAAACCAGGACTAAACCAGAACTAAACCAGGATTAAAGTCAGAATAAAGCAGAGCAAACAGCATCAGGACTAAAACAGAACTAAACCAGGACTAAACCAGGACTAAACCAGGACTAAACCAGAACTAAACCAGGATTAAAGCAAGAGTAAAGCAGAGCAGGCAGCATCAGGACTAAATTACACCACATGCTTCGATAACAGCTTCTGAAAACACTCAAGCTGATGACCAAGGTAAAGTACTGATTATTACTGCATTTTTTTTATACTAATAGCTACTTCCTGATTACTTGCAATTTACAGTACCACATGCACTTTACTGTATTATGTGCAATATACATTAGGACTATTTATTATTAACAGTGGTCTGGCTCACTGCTGCTTTTAAATATTGGTCCTATTCGAATTATATTTAATATGGAATGTTTCTTTTCTCTCTCTTTCTCTCCCTCAGATGCACTTTTTACCTCTTCTTACTTGAATGCCTGGGAGCCGTGCACAAGAACTCCAATATGTATGGACTTTTGTGCGCAGAAATGGCAAATAAATGTCTGGAATCTGGAAAAACTTTTCAGTGCATAGTCACAATCCACATATAAGATTGTGTGGTCCTGCCTGCGTCACTCCTGCCCACGTTTTCATTATGGAGGTTTAATAGACCTGTGCATAATCGACCTTGCATAAATAATGAGTAATATTAATGACCAATGTCTCAGTTTATCTAATGGACAGATTGTTTGAACCATTTCAGCTCGTGTCATTCTGGTAGTTTTGGGTATTTAAATCACTGAGTAATATTAATGACCAATGTCTCAGCTTATCTAATACACATTTTGGGTATTTAAATCCGTGTGCAAGTTTAGAAAGAAAAGTTATTGAAGTCAGCAGAAGTACACGTAAGGAGACAGAAACCAATGAAAAGAATGTGACAATTCAATTTCAGACTCAATACCTTTTCTCGCCTTCAAATTGCTCGATATTATATGTTTCTTTATTGAAAAAAAGTTGAAGAAGACTTAACAAAGTCATCATTTTCTGAAGATACTCCCCAGGCTATCGTGTCCAATATTGTTTCATATTGCTATCAGAAAAATAAAAGTAAGCTGTACTTAAACAGCACAAAAAATACACGGCATCAGCATAGACTCTTGTTAAAGTTTATTTTGGCTGATTCGTCCCCGTGTGACAGCGGTGAATAATTCATGTTCGAGGTCCGTGTGGGTTTACTGAGAAATGGGGCACGTCAGCAGATCAAGCTCATTGTGGTCGCGAGCAAAAATATCACACGTTAAAGGGGCACTGTGTAACTTTTCTGGTGGAGTTTCCGTCTGTCTATGGAACCTATTCATTTTACAGTTATTTATTTATCTTAGGTGACACCATGGGGCCAAGTTAGATCTAATCTTTGTATGTTTTTAGGTCACACATGTAAATGCAAGATGGATACGTTTAATGCCATACGTTTTACTTTATTCACTATTGGGAAATTTAGAAAAAAACGCAATGAAACCAAACATGGTGATTTAACTGGTGTTCAAAATGCAACATTAAAGTCCAAAAATGTGATAATTTTGAGGAAATCAATTTTGAAATCAATCTCGACAGTCAAAATGTCTGACAAATGTTCAAATTTTCAGGATGCAATGTTAATTTTTTGGGCAATTAAATATTTGTGTTGATTAAAACGAAAATACAAATAAATCCCAATGACTAAAATTTAAATAAATGAATGAAAGGAACAGCAGTCAACACTTTTTCAGTTTGTCTCACTTTGAAAATCAAACATCTAGATCTTAAAACTCGTTTGCCAGTGTTTGCTAGTGTGTCCATTGCGTCACCATGGCAACTTCTGAACATTCTGCCATAGATGTGCATTCAGAACACCCCTAGCGTAACGTCACTGCACAGTATCAGTAGATTTCTTGTCATATGGAGGATATGCACAGAGCCCAGAGACATAGAGACTGTTTCACACAAAAGAACAGCAGACAAAAACTATGGCAGCTGTTGTACACGAGGCTCCTACACCCACCCAGTCTGTTTAGTATGACACAAATGCAATGCTGTTTTCTTACGGTTAATTTACTGAGCTCTGGTCTTTTGCATAACATTATACTGTAACTGTAAAATGGAGGCTTTGAATATCCTGAAGGGCAAAACTGAAATGACACAATAAGCATAGCCTCCTTATTTAATTTGATTTCATTTTCAGAGCTTTGTTCAATACATTTTTAGCAACTTACTTGACTTACCGACTCCCTTATCCTTCCACAGGCAACTGATTTATTCTTGAAGTATTTGCCCCCATAGAGATACACTGTATAAGCGGCTCTTGAGGTCAAAATATGTCTACTGCCTGATGTCTGCATCTAATTAGAAAGTATTTTATTCGATAGTCAGGAAGTGTGTGTTAGCATGCTAGTATTTGTTAGCTTTACTGCCACTGCAAAACTCCATAAACTCATCACAATGACTAATGAGGATGTTCAAAATGCATAAGGTATGTGCAGAATAACTTTGGACCACTGCAAAGCAAAATGGTCCCTGTACCATTAGTTCTTTTGAATTTCAATTAAGAACGAAAAAACAATAAAATGGGAAAACGGTTTATTATTTCAATATTCCATTTTAGAGTCAAACAAAAAAACAACCTTGACCCATATTTTCAATATTTAATTTAAAGCTTATAAACACCAATCAAAACACGATCTTTGTGCCTATTTCCTATTTTTTTGATATTTTATTTTCTCTGGTTTATGTTCTGCTGCTCTGCTGCTGTGCTGCTTGTGCGGTTTTATCAGGTCACTTCAGCTCTACTGCGCATGTCTCCTGCTTGCACAAAGAGGCGCTGTCCTGCTTTGTATCATGTGATGTTGTAGGATTTCAGCTGATTTCTGTGTTGATCAGGTATGAGTAAATGTCCGACTACCAAAGTTTGATGAGATTTCATCTCGTCATTTACGCCCTCACCAGTATTTAATACATATGCGTTATTAAGACGTATCCCGCTCACTAATGTTAAACTTCTATCATCACACGCTGATAAACTGACAACAGTGTGGTGTGTGCGTGCTCTGTTCATAAACTAATAATCCGTCTATAGAATACCATGGCTGCCATTGAGATCCATGCTAAATACATCAAAGAGTTGTTTGGAGCAGGCAAGACACATGCAGAAATTTCAGCCACACTGAAGCAAGATGGAGTTAAGATGTGCTCAGAAATGAGTATTAGAAGATTATGATGCAAAAGATTGGTTATTGGTTGGTGGAAAGAGCTGTAATGGGCTTGATATATGTTTTACATGTTATCTGTCTAGCTATGAAGCAGAACTAGGTTCAGAACAAAAAAGGCATGTTTTCTCATCACCAGACAGGCCCATCGTACAGTGTTCCGGACTGTTTGATCAGCTTAACTGGTAAAGGCGGAGCCACATCTGTGCGCATGGGTCCCCCGCGGCTTCCATTCATTCCTATGGAGAGACACAAAACTGCCAGAGCTCTACTGTCCCATTAAATTATCTTTATCTTAGCGTATTACTTCCATTTCAGAATAATCCAAATGTATCCCGCAGACCTGGCGTTCGAGGTAACGAATGTTGCTCATTTCCTCATTTCTGCGGTGCATGGACGCCTCAACCACTTGATCTGGTGGCTGCTTCAGACCCTCCCTATAACAAGTGCCTTATTCCTATATCTTGTAACAACTCCACGAATAAAAATACTACATCACTTTCCTGGATGTAGTATTTGTGTAGACCTATATAGGCTTTTATAGCGTTTACAATTATCTATTTCATGCACTTTGCTGCCGTAATAGGGATTCACTCATTGTATCATTTTGACATAATCACCCACAGTGAAATATTCCACACCATCGTGCTGTGAACACAACAGATAGGCTAGATCTTCTGCTTCCAGATCTAGATGTGGTGGGCGTGCACCTTAACCAATTGATCTGGTTGTTGATTGGCTGCAGGTGGGCGTGCACCTTAACCAATTGATCTATGTCACTATGTTGACAAACTGATAAAAATACTCAAGGACAAAGTGTTGCCAGTCCTTTTCCTCTCATGGGCTTGTGTAGGGGGAGGCCTATATTATATGCACATGTATGTAATGTGACATTTCACACAATGTGCTGCCTTAATTTGGGTCTAAACTAGGATCAACCCAGATATAGAACATCTTGCTGAAGGCTACAGGTAGATACATCTTCTCCCAGATCCAGATGTGGTGGGCGTGTCCTCTTGGCTGCAGATGCAGTGAACGTGCACGTGCCTTAACCTCTTGATCTATAGATGGATTATTAGTTTATGAACACAGCGGATGAAGCGCAGCCTGAGTGCAGAAAGCGCCGCTGTCTGTGTGGTTAACACGAAGTTGCAACACAAGCTAGCACAGTTGTCAGTTTATCACTGTGTGATAAAATAAGTTTAACATTAGTGAGTGGGACAGGTCTTAATAACGCATATGCAATAAATGCAGGTGAGGCGTAAATGACAAGAAGAAATATTTCAGACTTCAGTAGCCAGACATCTACTCATACCTGATCCACACAACTTGCCTAGACTTTGGGAGACTGCAAAATCAGCTGAAATCCTACAACACACTGATACAAAACAGGACAGCGCTTCTTTCTGCAAGCAGGAGACATGCGCAGTAGAACGCAAAGTGACCTAATAAAACTGCACAAGCAGCACAGCAGCAGAACTTCTGGGGAACATAAACCAGAGAAAATAAAAGAGACCATTTTTTGATTGGTGTTTATAAGCTTTAAATTAAATATTGAAAATAGAGCTTGTTTTTTTTATCTTTTCTGGTAGAGGGTTCATCGCCTGCTGGTTTCTATGTTATAAGTTTAAATTATAATATTATTTAACTGGACGCTCGACGCTAAAGCATTAAACTTATCTATCTAAGGAGACAAGCTGGTGATGCCAACAAGCCAAATTACAGGTCAGATCTGTGAAGAGGTGATGATGCACATTTTCTTTTTTCTTCCTTTAGCAGTAAAACCCCTCTAGGTTTAATGCCATACTGTGGAACATGGATAAATACAGATACAGGTGGCAAACCCCTCTACCATAAAGGTTATATTAAACTGCATCAAAAACTGCAATCCGACCAAACCAGGAACCAGTTGAGGTTAAACATGAGTTATGGAATACTTTATCTCTACTATACACTTTACACAACTCAGCTTTACGCCGATAATTTTTCGATTTATTTTGTTGCGCTAAATCGAACCATAAAATCATCGAGTCATAACACTAGCCGAAGCAATAATAATTTCAGCTAGTTTAAAGCAGCCATAAGCTCTGTCAGCCTGAACTCCTCTCCACCCCTCACTCTGAGCTGTGGGAATGCGTGCAGATATGTTTTTCCTAAGTCCTTTAAATCCCCCATTTTTTCTCTTACAACACTGTATTTCCAAAGATATACAGCAACAACTCCTCTGACCCGCTGACCTTTCTGTCTTCAACTCATTCTAATCTCCACCAATTATGAGCTCCCACCGACAGTTACCATGGCAACCACATATTCACTATCATCCTCCATATCGTCATGTTGTGTTGATGGTTGTAGTGTATTCTCTGAAGTTGATGATGAGCAGATAATTTAAAGTCAGTATAATAAAGAATGAGCTTGTCAAAAAAATCAAACGTCAAGTACTAATAAATAATAAAACCCCTATAGTAACTAAATACCGAAAATACATATTCTGAATGTTTTAATTACCTATTTTCTGGTACAGTTACTTTTTCAAGGAGGTCACATTTTATGTCATTTGAACTGAGAAAAATTTAAAACACAGCTCTTACAGTCCCCCCCAGTTAGATATAAATGAATGCATAACAAAAATCAAGCTGTATAATGCAACTCAGTGTAAATGTATTCCAAACATTCACAATTCAGTATTCTGACTGGACCATGTATCAGAATATGTACATTTTAATGCAGGTATTCAGTATTCTGTAAGTAAATACATTTTCAAAAGTGTTCTTCCCAACACTGACAAAAAGTAGTATCAAAACTAGAGATTCATTTGAGGCATCTCTCAGGTACTTTCTTGACTAACTCTAAGATCATAGCCACATGGACTAGTATACGCCCCATGGTCCACTACGGGACATACCTGGACGACTGAGAAATTACACAAACGGCATTGTATTATAAAAAAAATGTATAAAAATATAATGGTGAAAATGACATGTCTAAAGAAATAGTTTTTATTATCAACTTAGTATTGGAAACAGTATTGAGTAAATTCCTTAATATTGAAATTGAGTTTATAATGTAAATATCATAGCAACACTAATAATGAATAAGCTTTTGGAAGTAGTAACTATCAAACGTTGTCAAAATATATTGCATAAAAGTTTTCAAATTATCTCTCAAAAGCATCTTTTGAATGACGTTTTCATTTTGCGCCGTCAAGTAAATCACATTCTGTGTGAACTTTCAGTGAGTATTCGGTGTTGACAAGCAATATAGCTGTCAATATAAAACCCGATTGCACCTTGTCATTACCAAAGTTATAGATTTGCTCAGAAAACACTAAATTAAAAATATGAAGATGTTTTTGAGAGTTGCCTGTATCATATTTATAGAAATCAATGTCTGTTAACGTACATTTACATTTTCCTATGATACTATACTGAAGAAGGACTGAGCTCATCCATTAAAGGTCCTATATTACACAAAAAGCATCCTTAGTATCACTTATAACACTACAAGGAATACATTTTGATTCCTAATGTCTTTAAACTTTTGTATTCACTTTGGAAAATCTTACCTCCCCAGTCTCCAAATGACAACTCTATCCTCAGTCTTGTATTTGCTTGTTTTCCAGACAAATCACAACATGCTTTTCCCATGTTTGCCAAACGCGGCTTTAATTATGTAGTAATCCGGCTCGGGGTATTGTGAATGATTGCAGTTTACATATGGCTTGTGCACTTCCCTGAGTAAACAATACGCTGGCAACATTCGAGATAGTGCTCCTCGGGGGACATTGTTACACTAGAAAAATCCCAAATCCAGCCAAAAATCTCCCAAACAATATGGCGGAATTTGGATCCGTCTTATCTGTGCCAGTGGACTAGTGCATTTCAGAGTGGGTAAAAGTACTGCGATTCTATATATGGAAAATATTTAGCGGAGGCAAAGAGAGGAGTGGAGAGGCAGAGGGGCTGAGTTCAATGTCAACAGACTGAGAGCTGCAGAGTTACACAGCTGAAGCCAAGAGCCGGTCTGAGCTGTTAGAAATAAAGCTTAAAGTTGTTTTGCTTTTAAAGGGATCATTTTTATGAAGTGGGTATTTTTAGTTATCTTTCTAATAGAAGCAGCACGTTTCAGTTTTGGAGACCTTACAGTAGCTTTTACTAATGGTATGTCCTGAATCCTGACTATGAGGCAGGCAATATGGAGGAGATGTCTTGCACAGAGACACAGCAACAGCAAAAATGGCACAGATTGGCAGCCTTGCATAAGGGAGGCTACAGTTTTGTCGCAGCCTCTTTAAGTGCTGTTATTATTAGTTCATATTCATTCACAGCATTAGTAGTTAATATAAGGCAGGTGAAATGTCTTGCCTAAGGATACAATAACAGAACATGCTACAATTTTACTCTTTGTTATTATATTATATTGTGATGTGTGAGCTACTGTATTCAAATAATTTCCCTTGTGGATCAATAAAGTTTGTCAAGTCCAAGTAACTGTCTAAGGCTACGTTCAGACTGCAGCCTGAAGTGACCCAAATCAGATTTTTTTGCCCCTATGCGCCCTGTATCTGATCTTTTACTGACAGTCTGAACGACATGAATCAGATTTTTTCCAAATGTCACCCAGGCCACTTTGGTATGTGGTCCTAAAATCAAAACATATTTGATCTTTTGACATGCAACTTCACTGTGAACAGCCAGGTCGCATCCATCCAACCTACACGTACAAAAACGTTCTTCTCGTCATATGAAAATTGCAGATGACCTCCATGTCAGTGAAGCAGCGCACTCACGCGTCCCTTTCTATGGACGTTGCTGCCACTGTCCCATAAAACGCCGTGGCCAAAAACCTTCTCCAACTCAATGTCCTGCTTAAAACAAATAAACTGTACATGTTCTGGCTCTGGCACGACAGAAACTTTAAAATCGCCAGCTGCTCCGTGCTAGCGTCCATGTTTAGGTTACTTCGGTAAACAGTGTGGGCATGTGGGAGGTTTTTGGGGCGTTTAAAGTTCACACTGGAGATCACATACAAGTCGCATTTAATTGGAAATGTGAACGACCTTGCAAAAAAAACACCAAAAATCCAAATTATGCATTGAGCCTTGCAGTCTGGAGCCTTAGATCTACGTTATAATATATCAGGAGTTGTGTTTTGTCTCATTCACACATGTTTAATGCACAAAACCTACATAGTTAGGCTGAGTTCTTGTCTCAAACACCTCGAGATGCCATGTGGTAATACAGGATGTGCTCCATTGTGTTTTTAAACTCCATACATCTTCTCTAGAATCATTTGGATAATTTAAGCCCTGGAATTGCCCCTCTCTACTGAACTAAAGGTAAAAACTTGAAAATACCGCTTCATGACAACACAAGGTGGAACGTAGCATTTTGAGCTTTGGAGATGTAGACAAACTAATAATAAAGGATTACACAAACAAGAGAAATACAACTCCATGTATGTTTTAATGAGGTAACAGCATTATAACATGGCTAAAACCTCACAAGAATCAATTCTGCGTAACATAGGAGCTTTAAACTTCTGACCTTCACGTGGTCCTACGACTAATGCATTGTTATCAAGCCAAACTACTTTGTCATTGCTAATAGTTAAAGATGGAGGATATTTTAAAGGATGAAGTCAACGTTATCCAAGTAAAATGCACAAATACTAAAAAAATATATTACCCTATACACTGAGCAGTAAGTGTGATTTATTTACAGATTTGTCTTGCACTTTACTCAGAGTAGCTTGGATCTGAACCAAAATTATTTTTAAACAGCTCATATAAAGTTGAACATCCTCCATCGGCCTAATGATACAGACTATTATTTTACATACTTTAGCCTTTATAATCACATTTTACTGGCCCCATTTACGGGCGGTTTGATCTCTGTGACCTTCTGTGCCAGAGTGTACTTAAAACTTTGCAAGGAATAAATTATCTAAGTGCAAGTATCTTCCAAAAAACTGCTCTCTTTGAAATAAAATGGTTGTTTGAAGTAGAGCCCCAGTCGGTAGTTGTAGATTATAGATGTAAGCTCTTGTGTTTTTGCAATTGGATGATAACAGAGGCAGTGGTGGGCCATTAAATCTTTTGGATATTTCTCTTTCTGTTATCTTTTTTTTTACCTAAACTTTGTCTTTTTTAGTTTGACAATTTTGCTGGGGTGAGTGTGTGTTTAGAGGTATCTACATAAACAGGTTTTTCATCAAACTGGTAAAAACTGAGCTGGAAATATAGAAAAAACAGAGATTAGAGATGATTAAAGATGTTTTTTTCAAAGGTCCTACATTACGCAAAATTGACTCTTGTGAGCTTTAAGCCACGTTCTCGTAATGTAACCTCATAAAAACATGTGTGACTAATCCTTTATTGTTAGTCTGTCTACATCTCCAGAGCTCAAAATTCCTTGTTCCACCTTGTGATGTCATGAAGTGGTAGTTTTAAAGGTAACAGCTACTTTCTTAACCTTTCGTTTAGTAGAGATTGGCAATTACAGGTATGAAATTGCCCAAATCATTCTAGTTTAAAAACACAGTTCGCACTTCCTGTATTACCACATGACATCACAAGGTGGAAAAGAGAGTTTCCTGTTTGAGAGAGGGTTTGTGTGTGAAACATCTGTGAATGAAACACAACTCAACTCCAGGTATGTTTGTGATGAGGAAACAACATTATAAAAAGAGATTAGAGAACAGTTCTTTAAATGTAGTCTACTTATGCATGAAGCCAGTTACCAGTTGATCTTATGCATTTCTTACGGCTGTCATCACATCGAAACTAGAATGTAAAACAAGTCCTGTGGCTGTTTATACGTTATATATACATCTGTCATTATTGAAATATACGATTAATCACAGTCAAATAAAAAAAAAAAATTTGACTGGACATAAAGGCTGCAGTTTCTGAAGGACCATAATTTCATCCATAAATGCTCCGGTTCTGAAGTAAATGTCCATTCACTTTACAATAGACTTATAAAAAATTTTATCTATTAAGAGTTCAGACATAAGACGCAGATTCTGCAAAATGCTTTAAAGGTGGATTGTGTAACTTTGTGGTTTCTATCACCTGCTTGTTGCTATGGATACGCAACTGCTCTGCCTGGAATGTTCCACAGTATGACATTAAACAGCTCTACCTTAGATTTATTCAATTACAGGTGGTTTTAAAGCTCAAAAATAACTAGAAAACAAGCATTAGAACTGTGAACGGGCATGGCTCTCCACAGATCTGACCTCTAACTTGCTCTGGTTTGGTCTCCATGAAGACAGAAAAGTTTAATTCCCTACTGTGAAACATTCCAGACAAAGCCATCTCCATGAAGACAAGTTTTTGACGGAGCCTTCACCATAAAAGTTACAGAAAGCGCCTTTAGTTACTTGGTGGTTCATAAAGTTTCAAAAACAGATTTAATAATACATAAATCACAGGTCTTGTGGTCATTAGTTACCTCGTGACTGATTAGCCCTGAGCAAGATTTCAAATTTTCATTATGAACTTTATTCTGAAAGTATATGGGAAAAAAAAATATGAGAAATTTACCTCAGAAACCAGATTTTATTTGATTTAACATTATTAAAAAATAAAAATAAATAGATACAATTAAATTAAACAAAAATAAAACCCTCAAGCTCTGTTGGTATTTTCTCTACATTATTACAAAAACAGTGGCAAATCTCTATTTTGAGGGAGCTACTTTAGCATCTTTGGTTCCAAGCAGCTGGATTACAGACAAAGCTAACCTGAAGTGAGAAACCTACATTGACACAACCATTCTCTTTAGTATTGTTCAAAGGGTTCATCAACTGTATTCAAAGCACAGAAAGCATTCGAAACAATACTGAGGAGTAATCTGAATGCCATCCAGTAATGCAAAAAGCCCTGTGCACTTCTCTATTTTTTATATCAATTTAGGCTTGTGCTTTGATGTTTAAAAGCATAATTTAGAAGAACAATGACACAGGAAAAACAAGTCAGCTACACCCCATAAACTCAAATGCTGCATACATAAATCTCTCTATATCGCCAATTCAGTTATATTTAAAGGCCCTATATTGCACCGTTTTGATCTCTGTTATAATGGTATTTCTGAAGATGTGTTTTGTTTCATTCACACATGTTTAACGCAAACTCTGCATATTTAAGCTGAGTTCTTCTTTCAAACGGAAAACACTGTTCTACTTTGTGATGTCATGTGGTAATACAGGAAGTGCTCCACTGTATTTATAAACTCCACACACCTTCACTAGAATCGTTTGGATCATTTCAGCCCTGGTCTTGCCCATCTCTACTGAACAAAAGGTAAAATCCAGCTACTTAACTTGAAAACAACATCTTCGTGACATCACAAGGTGCAACAAAGCATTCTTAATTTTTAGAGATGTAGAGAGACTAATAATAAAAGGTTACTTATGGTGGTATAGATGTGCCACAAGTTTTGAATAGAATATTTCATGACTTCATTGAAATGGGAAATAATTGGGGGAAAAAGCATTAACATGTGATAGATGGGTATGATTTTCTACTTTTCAGCATCTTTAATTCAGACTGACAAAATTCAAGTTGAGAAATTCTGAAATTCTAATTGCCAAATTCAGATAAAAAAAAAAATCAAGGTGAGAAATTTAAGTTGAGAAATTCAGTTTGAAAATATATGGATCAAAGTTCAAGTGATTTACTGGTTTATGTTTTCATAGCTTTGACAACTTTTTGTATCTGAATTTCTCAACTTTATTTTTCTTTTTAGCTGAATTTCTCAACTTGATTTTTTTTTCGATCTGAATTTCTCAACTTGAATTTTGATTTAAAGATGCTGAAAAGTAATACAAAATCATACCCACCTCACATGTTAATGCTTTTTTTTTTTTTTTTTTCAATTTCCATACTATTTCCAGTTCTTTATTCAAGTTATTTCATTCATCATGAAATATTAAAATTCCAAACTTCTGGCACATTTATACTTCCATAGTTATTCAAATGCACCTGAATGACCAGTTTCTATGATCTGATGAGATTGGGCATTGACAAACAGCATTTCGAACCAGAAAACTAGTTTTGCGTGTGTAAACTCAGATTATTCATAAAAACAGAACCTCACAGTACCACAGCAATACTTTTAACAATGTCTTGATATTTTATCATCTCCTGGAGAAAATGTGATGTTTTTTGCTTCCATTGTCCTGGTATTAACATGACCTGAAGTGCTCCCCTTCTCTTCACTCACCTTGGAGGCAGCGTCGAAGCACACAAAGCCCATGCTGAAGTCTATTGTGAGCCCCATCAGGTGACTCTCCATGATGCACGCGTATGTCTTACACTGGACAACACAAAGACCAAGAGACGGAGATGTTATCACAAAGTACATAGTGTTATACTGTAGTATTGCCATGATAACACAGTTTGAAGTGCCATATATTGCTACAGAAAAATATCCCAATAATGCATCATGCTGAAAGTTTTTACTGTTGGCATGATAACTCTAAAACAGGATAATCTCAGAAATTGAGACTAAACCAGGACTAAACTAAAGCTGACCAAGACCAGGACTAAACAAGGAATAAAAAAGGACTAAAAGACCACATCAAGTCTAAATATCACAGTGTTCATTTTCATCGGGTTTTAATTTAAAATTTCTGTAAAACTGTATCTTAAGTTTTACTTCCTGTTGTTTTTACTTCCTGTTTGCCACGCCCTAATGTGTCTCACCTGTCTCACTATGTCCATTTTTAGTTCCACTTTGGATTATTGTGTTTGGTTTTGCTTCTGTTTTTGTTAAAAATGTTTCACCCTGCATTTTGGGTCCTCACCCTGTTTTACACTAAAATGGGATAAAATACACCCTTTTTTCTACATTACATATGTGTAGAGTTGATGTCTTCAGTGAGAATCCAAAATATAAATAGTAAATATGTAAATACAGAAAAAACATTACATTTAGGAATTAAATTCACTTTGTTTTCTTATCATGTAGAAACGTTGTGTGCTTTCTTCTAATAAGACGAGATTAGAGGAAATGGAACAAATTGTAGTTTTTTTTAAACAATTTGTCTTATTAGAAGAAAACACAGCATTTTTATTACAAACTTTTTACTTTTGAGAGTGAAAGCTCAAACTCACACTAGACTTTCTGAACTGTCTCGTGCTGAAACATGATTGTCTGGTCCTCACGCAGAATTGCACCACCACACTGAACCCCTCCCTGGTAATGTCAGCTAACTGCGCTGTGTGTTTACATCTTTCACTGTGCTAACACTGTAGAAAATAAACCCAGCAGCATGAAATACCTCTTAAATAGTCCGGCTGATATGAGCCTTGCTGTGAAACGTGCTCCTCAGTGTGTTTATGGATTTAACAACATCGAGGGCTACGGGAGATGAGACTGCAAGACTCCTGCCACTGCCCATTCTCATTGTTAACATTTCATTCTGTTTTCCTCTTATAAGAACATGCCTGAGCTCGTATACTAAAGTTATGTGTGTACCAGAGATAGAAATGGACATTGCTAATGCGCAGTTTCATAGAGGAAGTATTCATGGGGGTGCTTCCAGCTCCATCGACTCTGCATTGAAAAACTGTCACCCCTCTATAGCTGCAGCAGTAATTTTGGTTTTAAAATGTTTGTATTAACCTGCTCTGCATGATCCTGTTTTTATTTTACATTTTATACGTAAATAAATTCCTATTCCTAGCATGGATTTGGCTCCCAATTCACTCCTATAACTTCTACCCTTGTGAGCTTCATTTGATTGAAGACGAATGCTATAGGTGACATCACACTCGCTCAGTCCACTTCTTTATACAGTCTATGGTACGTCCACTTTAGAGGCTTTCTGTGCTCGGACACGATTCAAAAGGTCCGCTCGCACTAGCCCATTGTAGACTACATCGTAATTATCATCACTGAAGCTCTTGTACGGGTTAGAACAACATCAATTGTCACCTGTATCCTCTCCACCTCCAGGAAAGTGGCCATCTGGAAGGCCTTCTCCCAGGTGAGCAGCTCACACTCAAGCTCCACGCTGAAGAACAAGTCCTCACCGGTCTCTGTCTGCACGCTGAAGCAGTGACGCCTCTTATCCACCAGATCATTATCCTGAGAGGAGAGCGAGAGAAGGAGGGAGAGGGGAGAGAAGGAGGGGAGAGAGAGAGGTGGAAAGAGAGGAAAAGTAGGAAGGAGAGAAGGAGGGAAGGGGGAAGGAGAGGAACTCGCTCAGGAAGGAAGAAGAGGTGAGGGAGGGAGGAGAAAAGGAGAGGAGAGAGAATTGAGAGGAGAGAAAGAGAGGGAGAGAAAGAGAGGTAGAGGGGAGAGAGAGAAAGGAAAGAGAGAAAGGGGAGAGAGAGGGAGAAAATGGGAGTGGGAGAAAGAAAGAAAGAAATGAGAGGAAGGACAGAGAGGGAGAAAGGGGAGAAGTGGACAGACAGAAAGGAAAGAGAGTAAGGAGAGAGAGGGAGAAAATGCGAGAAGGGGAGAGAAAGAAAGAAAAGAGAGGAATTGGAGTGAGGGAAAAAAGAGGAGAAGGGTAAAGAAAGAAAGAAAGATAGAAAGAAAAGAGAGGAAGGGGAGAGAGAGACGAGAGGGAAAGAAGGAAGAAGAGGTGAGAGAGAGGAGAAAAGGAGAGGGAATTGAGAGGGAGAAAGAGAGGGAGAGGTGGAGAGAGAGAAAATGGGAGAAGGGGTAAGAGAGGGAGAAAATGGGAGAGGGGGATGGAAAGAAAGAAATGAGATTAAGGAGAGAGAGGGAGAAAGAAGGAAGGAGAGGTGACAGGGAGGAGAAAAGGAGAGGGAATTGAGAGGGAGAAAGAGAGGGAGAGAGAGAAAATGGGAGAAGGGGAGAGAGAAAGCAAAGAGAGAAAGGAGAGACAGGGAGAAAATGGGATAAGGGGGGAGAAAGAAAGAAAAGAGGAAGGAGAGAGGGAGAAAGGGAAGAAGGGGAAAGAAAGAAAGAAAGAACAGAGAGGAATGGGAGTGAGGGAGAAAGGGAGAAGGGGATAGATAGAAAGATAGAAAGAAAAGAGAGGAAGGAGAGAGGGAGAAAGGGGAGAGAGAGAAAGGAAATAGAGGAAGGGGAGAAAGGGAGAGAGAGAAGAGAGGGAGAGAAGGAGGGAGAGGTGAGAGAGAGAAGAGAGGGAGAGAAAAGGAGAGAGGGAGGTGAGAGAGAAAGGAAAGAGAGGAAGGGGAGAGAGAGGAGAAAGGGACAGAGAAGGGGGGTAGGGTGAGAAAAAGAGTGAGGAAGAGGATAAGATAGGGGAGAGAAAAAGAGGGGATGGAAATTGAGAGGGAGAGAGAGATAGTGATAGAGGGGGGGAAAGGGAGGACAGATGGAGAGAAGGGGGAGAGAAAGAGAGGGAGAGAGAGAGAGAGAGAGAGAGAGAAGAGGGGATAGAAAGAGAGAAGAAAGTGGGAAAGGAAAGAGAAGAAGAGGAGAGGAAACAGAAAGAGAGATAGGGGAGAGGAAGAAGAGGGAGGGGAAGAGAGGGGGTAATTATAGAAAATAGATAGAGTAGTTTACGGACGTTGTGAGTAGATGTATAGCCGGTGGAGAAGAGTGGTCTGGAGAGCACTCATGGGGTAATGCACAGTTCTGAAAGCGAGGCTGGATCTGTGATTGTTGAAAATGATTATGGAGTTGTGGCGTGTTGTTAGAGTTATAAGAATGAGAGGTCATCATTCTCAATTTTGCTACCGAAGCCAATGCACAATTTTGTTACTATCCTGTCCTACCTGGAAGTGTCGCATAAAGTCGGTAAACTTTGTGGGATAAAAACACTTCAATTTCAAAGCCTCACTGCTATGTTTTTATTGAAAAACTGAAAACTGAAAAACTTGTGGTCTTACTTTGAGCTGACTTGCATCTTCACAAACCTTACTTTTAATTAACCTGCTCCA